>JAJOZX010007324.1:0-219239 GCA_023014485.1 Bathynomus jamesi | reverse complement strand
TGCTTTCTGCTTTCGTTGGAATTTGGTTTATTCTCACTTCTCTGTGGTCATTCTCGTCTCTCTGCCGTGCTGCGTGCGTGTGTTTTGTCATTTCGGGTTTTGTGGCACTTACAATACTGAAGTTGGTGTTTAGTACCACTTTGAAAATTAATTTTTTTTGTAATGTTATATTGCCTGTAACATTACCTGTTATATTGCCTGTTATATTGCCTGTAATGTTATATTGCCGGTGATGTCATACTGCCTGTAATGTCATACTGCCTGTAATGTTATACTGCCTGTAATGTATACTGCCTGTAATGTTATACTGCCTGTATAGTATTGCTGTCGTTTCTATAAAACACCCTAATATATATATATATATATATATATATATATATATATATATCTATATATATATATATATATATATATATATATATATATATATATATATATTATAGGGTGTCTCATAAGTATCTTTAACCTTGAACCTTTTCCTACTAGAATAGGGTGAGGGTGAATGAGCTTGGTGGGACCACCCTATGTATATATATATATAATCACCACTACACCAAGTGTTATTTAGTTCTCGCTTTTATTTGTTGCGAGGAAACAAGTTATGCACCCCAAATACTCGCGCGTTACCCAGTTAATAAAGAAAATCAAGTTTAAGGGTTGCCCAGAAATTCGTGCCCTCAATGGGTATCGAACTCTATATACCCTTGAAAAGGTGATATACCAAATTTTCAGCTCGGTTCTTTATATGTCACAATTCAAATTCATATCTTTAAACACACAATTTTTGCCATTAACATAAAAGACAAACTTTTTGAGGTATTTATTACCACCCTGGGTCATTCCCATTTCATTCCGCGATCAAGAATGAGAATTTCAAATGAGACAATTCTTAAATCGATCTGTTCCCATTTCAGGACATTCTCATCTACGGGTTTTCCTACTTTGGTCCAAGTGAGGTTAGTTTAATTTTGTGTAGGTTAGGTTAGGTATGCTTCAGTTAGGTTACGTTAGGAGATATTAGCAATTCTCATTCGGCGCATTTACCTCGAATGAAAGTGACATTCCTTCTCAAAGTTGGAAACTTTTTGCTCAAATCGGAATTTCTCACTTTGTACATTCTCTTTTGCGAACTGTGAATGAGAAGAGGATGACATTGAGTAGGAAGAGCATCCTTCAATAAAGGTGAAGGAGGAAAACTGTCAATGAGATGAGGACAATCTCCATATATATATATATATATATATATATATATATTAATAAAAACTACGACTTTCCCCAACCTTTACGTAAAACACGCGTACGGAAAGGTCATGTCATTTTCCGAACATACTCTGAAAGGAAATATATAATTAAATATTAATTACTTCAATTAATAACTTAATAATTATCATCATCATCATATTTTGAAGAGTCCAAAAGGAAATGAAAAAATTTCAAGTAATTCTCACGAATCAAGAGTGAGGGAAAATTTTACGAATTTTTCAGTCTTCAAATTACAAAAATTCGTCAACTCACTTTCTCTTTCACCAAAAATGTTACGGTATGGCTTTCTTTGGAAATTGTGAATAATTATTAATGAAATTAATGAATGTAATCGGAAACTGCTTTTATATATATATATAATATTATATATATATATATATATATATAGCCTACTTTACTTACTTTTGTTTACAACAAAAGTAAACAAAAGTAAGTAAAGTAGGCTATACATACATATATATATATATATATATAAAATAGGCTATATATATATATATATATATATATATATACAGGGTGGTCCAAGATAAAGTAACCCGATTGAATTTTTTTAAAGGAAATAATGAGTATTTTATCTTGCTTGGACCGCCCTGTGTATATATATATATAATGTGTGTGTGTGTGTGTGTATATACATATATATATATACATATATATATATATATGGGCTACGTCATGGCTGATGTCGTAACACCGCTTCCGGGAGATCAGCGAAGTTAAGCGACATTGGGTCTGGGTAGTAGTTGGATGGGAGACCGTCCTCCGCGCCCAGATTATATAGCGACCCGTGGTTCAGATCCCACGTAAAGCTATAGGTCCCCTCCGTCATATGACCTTAGATGTTGCGAAGGAGGTTAAACAACCCCAATAAATACATAAATATAAAATATATATATATAAAAAGGGACTAAAATGATATTTAGATTGGGACTTCAACGCAAAAGTACGAAGTTATCCAAAACAAGCTGAAAAGTAATATCACGCAGTAAAAATCACCATATGACTCATTCAGAAAAAATATAAGAATATAGACTGATATACATATATATATATATATATACTCTTATACGCAGCAAATAAAGTATTTGTTAAAATAGATATAATCTGATAACAGTGATAATAATAATTTTATATTATATAATAATATATATATATATATATATATATATATATATATATATATATATATATATATTATAGGTTAAAGGATATATATATATATATATGTTAGACTAAAGTTAGCGTAGCTGAGGCTTACTAAGTTTAGGTTAGGTTAGTGACCAAATAGGTATAGGTTCTACGCGTGTGTGTGTCGTAATGCTAAATTAAATACATGATATACATAATTTCATAACCAGTTCTCACAAGTTACACAACTATTACTTGTTGCAGAAACTGTCCATTAGTGTATATTATATATATTTTATTAGTTAAAATGATTACTGGAGCGAAAACTTAAAAAAAATTCAGGTTTATTAAATAACCTTCAAATCATCAGCAATCCACACACACACCATGTATATTTTACGCATTACCATATATATATATATATATATATATATATATATATATATATATACACGAGATGAACTTTATAAACTACATATTGTTGATGATAATAAAATTATATACTACCAACAGTACAGACATGAAATATCCTTTTCATTTTTTGCGAGATAACCTTGAATAACGTGGGAATACGTCATGAATAGGTCACATGACTTATTCTCTCCTTCATTTGAAAGAAAACTTGTTTGGACTGGTTTGAATTTCTCCTTTTCCTGACCTTGATACCTTAAAGCCATCTTTATATGTAATGGATTGATTATAAATGCCTGAAAATCCTCCTTGAACTTAATATTTCCAGCATTATATATATATATATATATATATATATATATATATATATATATATATATATATATATAATATTATATATATACACTATTAACTTGAGTCTACAAAAGGATTTATTTACTGGGACGAATTTTTTTCCTTGCCTTGAAGGGATCAATACGTCTACACAGGTTTTTTCATACCCTTTTTTCCTCTGTCGACCCAGCAACACACAAGAGTACATTTTCGAATTGGCGAGTCCGACAGTATGGGAGTTTGTTAGCTGGTATTCCACATTTCGTTTCTAAATAAGTGATTGGCGAAGAGGCTTGTTTGCTGATAGTCAAGAAAAAGTTACATGGATTGGCACTCAGTATTGGTTCATTTCTCCATTATCATCATTTCCACTGATAGATTTTTATATATCAGTATTAATCATTGCTTAGTTATACGTCTGGCAATGGATTCAACCATTTATGGCGTTCTATTTTGGGGTTAATGACATTATTCACTCATTTATTTCTGTCATTTAGAACGACATAAATTACACGAGCGTCATTAGGGAGAAATAAATTTAGATAAGGATGGGAAAACCTGTTTCGACATTAAATATTACCGTAATGCAGAAAGAACAATGGACATCTTTACTTTTAAATACCAACAACATAACGGTGACATGTATCCAGATGCAGCCCATATGAATTAAATTCAGAAGAGTCTAAAAACAGGCTGTAACTTATTTTAGATGCATATTAACCCTATTAGCTCTGTTAGCCCTTTTGAGGGCCAAAGTTTGAGGGCCAAATTAAATATCAAATTAAATTTCAATAATCGAATTAACAACTGTAGGTTCAATTTTTTAATTATTTTAATACTGTAAAAATTGTAATACATATTTTTAGCAATAAAGATATTTCTCATAATAGGGGAAATATCAGCCCCCCCTCCCCCCCCCAAAAAAATATGCTGATAACATACTTCATCCACAGGAAATTTATAAAAGTTGTTTGAGGTCACCTTAAATATACAGTAGGATGTGTGTGCGTGTGCGTGTGTGTTCAGAATGGCCTCGAAAGAAATTGTCATGTTTAGAGGTCATGAAGGAAGGTTAAACCTGACTGGCATGAAGAAAGAGTTAAAATTCTCTACATGGCTATTAAACTAAACTGACCATCATCTCTAACTCATTTTATACAACCACGAATCTCGCTTATAAACACATTTGCATTGAAATTACAAAGAAATTATGGCGTAGCAGTGCCGAGTTAAAATGAATAAATAAGAATACTTCATTATAAATATTCTCTATTATATTCTTTGTACGGTATTAGCATAATACCGTCAATAATGACTTTGCATTTGTCGTATCGACAGTGTTAATTTAAGATTAATACAGACTTTAACTATTAATAATACTTATTTACTTAGTTATTATTAATTAATAATAAATAAATAAATATCTGTTTATTTTTAATAAGAGCCCAGTAAAGCCTAACGCTTAAGGGCCAAATTAAATTAAATAAATAGTCCAGCTTCACAATTATTCATATCATTGTAAATTGTAAAAACCAATCTATTTATTTTATTATTAAAATCAATATTTTCTCATTCTGGTAAAATTTTTGTTTAATTTTATTTACTTATTTTATATTTTGTGTGTGGATGACTTTTGTTCAATGATTCGCTTCGTTGCAAAAGATAATTTCACAAAATTATTTCCATATTTTGTAATAATCTTCATTTGAATTTATAAGCATGTAATAAATTTATAATATAATTCTTATACAATAAACACTACATAAAATATATCAAGTTCAATAATTTACCGGTGCTTATCGACCTTTGAAAGGAATAAGCATCGTATAGAATAGAATAGAATAACCTTTATTAATAATAATAATAAAATAAATTTGTTTTCAATTTACAATGACATGAATAATTGTGAAGCTCGACTATTTATTTTATTTTATTTGACCCTTAAGCTTTAAGCTTTACTGGGCTCTTATTAAAAATAAGCAGCTAGTTGTTATAAATTAACAATAATAAATAAATAAATAAGTAAATAAGTATTATTAATAGTTAAAACATTTATTACAATATTAAACAATATTAATGGACAATATTAAACAATATTAGTGGACCTCACTAAATAAATATTGATATCATTATTTCTTTGTTCTCCTTAGCTCTATTTACATTTTCCATAAGATTTAAAATAGCCATTTCCGTTGAAAGAAAGATACGCGCCGTGTATACATAAAATAAACAACTTTAATATGCGTAGCAAAGAATGTTACACACACACACACACACATACACATACACACACACACACACACACACACATTAAAACTATTGATTCAGAAAATAAATTACATTTATTAACTCTTGAATAGAAATATAAAAATATTATACGAGAATAATTTATTGAAAAGAATTGGGAGTTAAAAAATAAGAGATCGTGAATAGCAGGAAGTCAGGGGCGGATCCGATTGTACAAACAAAAACACAGTTTCGCAAGTTTCAATTGTAGGTTCTCTTCGTGGAAATGTTCTCAGTGTGGTTAAAAATGTTATACAAAAATAGAGGACGGGTTTTCTGTTAACAACTTAATTAACACGTGAAAAGCTGTGCTATTGATTTAGAGCAAATATTTGATGACGTTCCTATTCATAGATGATGAGAGAAACACTTGGCAAATATAGTTAATAATAATGTAGGCGTGTGTGTGTGTGTGTGTGTGTGTGTGTGTGTGTGTGTGTGTGTGTGTATGTGTGTGTGTGTGTGTGTGGTGTGTGTGTTGTGTGTGTGTGTTTGGGGAGGGGAAAAGGTTGGTTTTACTATACTTATGAGTTACTAGATCAGAACGAGCACCAGATTTATAGGGTACTGACTAACTAGTGAAATAATTATAACGCTACCTCACTAGTTTAAACTCGCTAGTGGGTTACTTCTACTAGTTCGGTAGCGTTGGTTTTGTTGAATAAGGTAAGGTAAGGTAAGGTAAGGTAAGGTAAGGTTACGGTTGGTTGGGGAAAATTATGTAAAGTAAGGGAAAGTTAGGTTAGGTTAAATACCCGACTACAATGATGTGTGTGATCAGGTACCCCCGCCCCCAATATAGTAAAACAGACGCGCGCGCGTGTGTGTGTGTATGTGTGTGTGTGTGTGTGTGTGCATGTTTCTACAGAATGAAATATTGTTTCGAAATAATAGCAACACAACTTCATCTACAATGGACATTCTTTCACGAAACGCATGTGAAGGTTGCTTTATTCGATTTCAACATTTTCTATTACCACTTTTTTTTTTTTTTTTACTGTTGTCACGGTTGTTAATTCACACGTTAGAGACGTCAGTGCTGGTTTTCTGATGGTTTACTGTTCATTGTGGTTACTACCTATACTGATCAAATAATCGTATAGGAATAAGTACGTCAACAAATGCGGTGTGTGTGGTGTGTGTGTGTGTAGTTTCGATCGAGTTGTGTTACATCAGAAAACGAAGATATGTCAACGTAGACTCCGACGCAACTCATTTTTCTTTTTAACATGCATGCAATACTGTCGGTAAAGTGAAGCGTTTCTGCATTACATCTTCCAGTATTGTTGCAAATGTGGTGTAGAGAACATCTTCCAATAATATTCTGATCTTAATGAATAGAGATTGAAGTGTGTTTATTTTGAAAATACTCCAAGTTCAACACATTTTGTGTTTATAATAAACATTCTTCAGGGAGTATATTTAATTTGTACAGGGTGAGTCAAAAGTCTGGAAACATAGGAACTATGCCTTTCAATGCAAATATATATGTATATTTGCATTGAAAAGCATAGTTCCTATGTTTCCAGACTTTTGATTCACCCTGTATAACAAATTTCGACACACACCCATGAGAAATCATCGCGCGGAACCTTTGTAAGGTTGTAAGGTGTATATATATATTATATAATATATATATATATATATATTATATATATGTGTGTGTGTATATATATATATATATATATATATATATATATATCTCAATGTCCGTGCGATGATTCCTCACTTCACGAAGGTCAAGCTTGTCGTCCCTCCTCTCGAGTTGGCCTGGTGAAGTAGAGAGTTCGTTTCTTTTGCTCTCCACCTCACATAGCCAGATACGCCCGGCCAGACGTCTAATTTTCTTTTGAAGATATCCGCCGCAATACCACTCGTGTTCCTTAGTTCCTTGGGCAGCTGGTCCAGCCTTGGTCCTCTCACAACAAAACTATTTTCCTTCAGGGTTGAGGATGTTCCCTGTCTAGCCTTTAATGTGGGGACACGACACATTCTTCCTTTTCTACTTTCCACTGTTGTTTAGGGTTATATATATATTATACAAACCCACAAGGAAAAAGAAAAATAATTCCAAGGCCTTTCGTGTATTCGGAAGCGCACCTCGTCAGGAAATGAGATACACACTTCTGAATACACGACAGGCCTTGGAATCATTTTTCTTTTTCCTTGTGGATTAATATATCATTTATTCATTCACGTGTTTAACTGTGAAATTCATCCCATATACAGGGTGTCCCAGAATTAACTATCTATTTCAATGAAATCGGACAAATTTTTTAAAAACACTTTTATTTATGTTTATCATGTTTAATATGTGTTAAAAATGTATAAAATTTCTAAATTTTTTTCATAATTTTATTTTCATAATTTTTCATTATCTTGGTCCAATGAAAGACCTCCCTGAAGTCATAGAATGGCAGAGAGACTCTCCAAAAGTTAACGTGTGGCTTGGAATGACCAAATCCAAATTTATGGCCCATTCTTCTTGCGGAAGCAACTGTAACAGGTACCGTCTACCTTGAAATGCTTCAGCAGTTTCTCGAACCACAGCTTCTTGATGATGGCATTCTTGATAATGTTGTGTTTCAACAAAATGGAGCACCATAAATTTTGGATTTGGTCATTCCAAGCCACACGTTACTTTTGGAGAGTCTCTTTGCCATTCTATGACTTCAGACAGTCTTTCATTGGACCAGATAATGAAAAAATTCTGAAAATAAAATTATGAAAAAAATTTAGAAATTTATACATTTTTAACACATATTAAACATGATAAACATAAATAAAAGTGTGTGTTTAAAAATTTGTCCGATTTCATTGAAATAGATAGTTATTCTGGGACACCCTGTATATATATATATATATATATATATATATATATATATATAATTATGCGGTTGCTTCTACAGAGCTTCAATTTAATATTTAGTAGAAATCCAATGACAAGGAGAAATGTAAATGCCATGAAAAGTCTTCTTTATTGCGCAACGTTTCGAGCAATACGCTCATCTTCAGGCTGTTTAATAACAATGTGAAATTAAAATCAATATTGAATGAAAAACAAACAGAAATTTCTATAACCTATTCGTAAAGACAAATTTTAAAAGACTGAGAAAAGAGGGTTAAGTTCTAAGTTATACAGATTTACATATCAAAATTAAGAAGTTATTTTTAAATACATGTAGTAAATGTGAAATTAATACACTGGAAAAATTACCAATAGTACACTGGAACAATGGAGCTATCTACCTTACACAGCAGTATCCGAGGCCGACTAATTTGAGCAGAGGAGACGGGAATGAAAGATGGCGAGGGAGATAGGGGAAGGAGGGATTATAAGGAATTGGGGAAGGAGGAGGGATCATAGCAGATTGAGAGGGACGGACGATGAGTCAACATTCAGACTAGGGGACAATGCTTTAATGAAAAGGGATTCTAAAATTCTTAGTGAGTTGGGACAAGTATTACAACCAAGAATTTTAAAATTGTCTAAAGTGACATCAATTTTGCATTTGATGCTATGTTCACGTATGCTGGAGGCTTCCTTAGTTTTTAAAATTTTACCTGTTCGGCCACTTATTCCCATATGCGAATAAAATCTAGCCCTGAGAGAGCGAACAGTGCTGCCGATGTAATTCCCAAGGAGACACCTAGGGCAGGTAATAAATATACAACACCGCTACGCAACGAGTCAGGGGTTCGATCCTTCGCTGAGAAAAAGCTACCTAAAGACGTTTTATTAATAAATATGATGCGGAAATCAGTATGATAAAAAAATTTCCTTAACAATTTTGTAAATTTAAGCTTAAATTCCTTATTCAAGGGACCCATTTCAGGTACCAAGAAATATTTTATATCCTTCGGCACTGTAATACATGGAAGTTGAGGGCTATAAACATTATTTAAGAAGGATCTAATTAGTTTGTCTACATATTGAACAGGAAAACTATTATTAGTAAAGTATGATCTTAGATTATTAAATTCATCATTAAGTAAGGTAAAATTAGAGGTCAAATTATATCCTCTGAACAGGAGAGTTTTAATACAAGACATCTTATAGTTGAAATCAGTAAAACTAAAAAAATTCATGCCCAAACCAGTGAAAGTGGGTTTCCTATAAACTGATGTAGTAATAGAATCACCGTTTTTCGAAATTAAAAGATCTAAGAAGGGGAGGGAGCCATTTTGCTCAGTTTCCATTGTATACGTTATATTGGGGTGCAAAGAATTTAGGAAGTTAAAGAATTGTTGCGCTTGTACCGCATTATCAAAGACTGCTATCGAATCATCAACGAAGCGTCGATAGAAAATTGGCTTGAGATGAGTGGGAGATTGTCTAAAAATTACACTTTCTAAATGAGTCATAAAAAAGTCAGCTGCTAGCGGTCCGACTGGTGATCCATCCCTACCCCATCAATTTGTTGGTAAACCTTATTGTTGAAAGTGAAATAGCATTGTTTGAAGACCAATTCTAAAAGTTCCTTCAAATGAGACAATGAAAAACCATGAAAATTATCAACTGAGCTAAAAACCCTATCTAAAATAATGGCAATAGTTTCAGATACAGGTACATTTGTATCTGGTGCTAATCTTGCTCAATTATACTGTCTGCCTAAAATCCATAAAGCTGGAACACCTCTCCGTCCTATTTTAGCTTCGTATAACTTACCCACCTTTCAATTGGCAAAATTTGTTGTTCGTCTCCTGTCCCCCTTTGCGAAAAATGTTTACACTATAATAACTAACTCGTTTGAATTCCAAAAAGAACTCCTGGGTAAAAACTTCGATTCAAAAAAGTTTTTTGTCAGTTTTGATGTAAAGTCACTTTTCACAAATGTACCTGTATCTGAAACTATTGCCATTATTTTAGATAGGGTTTTTAGCTCAGTTGATAATTTTCATGGTTTTTCATTGTCTCATTTGAAGGAACTTTTAGAATTGGTCTTCAAACAATGCTATTTCACTTTCAACAATAAGGTTTACCAACAAATTGATGGGTAGGGATGGGATCACCAGTCGGACCGCTAGCAGCTGACTTTTTTATGACTCATTTAGAAAGTGTAATTTTTAGACAATCTCCCACTCATCTCAAGCCAATTTTCTATCGACGCTTCGTTGATGATTCGATAGCAGTCTTTGATAATGCGGTACAAGCGCAACAATTCTTTAACTTCCTAAATTCTTTGCACCCCAATATAACGTATACAATGGAAACTGAGCAAAATGGCTCCCTCCCCTTCTTAGATCTTTTAATTTCGAAAAACGGTGATTCTATTACTACATCAGTTTATAGGAAACCCACTTTCACTGGTTTGGGCATGAATTTTTTCAGTTTTACTGATTTCAACTATAAGATGTCTTGTATTAAAACTCTCCTGTTCAGAGGATATAATTTGACCTCTAATTTTACCTTACTTAATGATGAATTTAATAATCTAAGATCATACTTTACTAATAATAGTTTTCCTGTTCAATATGTAGACAAACTAATTAGATCCTTCTTAAATAATGTTTATAGCCCTCAACTTCCATGTATTACAGTGCCGAAGGATATAAAATATTTCTTGGTACCTGAAATGGGTCCCTTGAATAAGGAATTTAAGCTTAAATTTACAAAATTGTTAAGGAAATTTTTTTATCATACTGATTTCCGCATCATATTTATTAATAAAACGTCTTTAGGTAGCTTTTTCTCAGCGAAGGATCGAACCCCTGACTCGTTGCGTAGCGGTGTTGTATATTTATTTACCTGCCCTAGGTGTCTCCTTGGGAATTACATCGGCAGCACTGTTTCGTCTCTCAGGGCTAGATTTTATTCGCATATGGGAATAAGTGGCCGAACAGGTAAAATTTTAAAAACTAAGGAAGCCTCCAGCATACGTGAACATAGCATCAAATGCAAAATTGATGTCACTTTAGACAATTTTAAAATTCTTGGTTGTAATACTTGTCCCAACTCACTAAGATTTTAGAATCCCTTTTCATTAAAGCATTGTCCCCTAGTCTGAATGTTGACTCATCGTCCGTCCCTCTCAATCTGCTATGATCCCTCCTCCTTCCCCAATTCCTTATAATCCCTCCTTCCCCTATCTCCCTCGCCATCTTTCATTCCCGTCTCCTCTGCTCAAATTAGTCGGCCTCGGATACTGCTGTGTAAGGTAGATAGCTCCATTGTTCCAGTGTACTATTGGTAATTTTTCCAGTGTATTAATTTCACATTTACTACATGTATTTAAAAATAACTTCTTAATTTTGATATGTAAATCTGTATAACTTAGAACTTAACCCTCTTTTCTCAGTCTTTTAAAATTTGTCTTTACGAATAGGTTATAGAAATTGCTGTTGTTTTTCATTCAATATTGATTTTAATTTCACATTGTTATTAAACAGCCTGAAGATGAGCGTATTGCTCGAAACGTTGCGCAATAAAGAAGACTTTTCATGGCATTTACATTTCTCCTTGTCATTGGATTTCTACTAAATATTATATATATATATATATATATATATATATATATATATATATAGTCATGCGGTTTGCTTCTACAAAGCTTCAATTTAATATTTAGGAGAAATCCAATGACAAGGAGGAATGTAAATGCCATGAAAAGTCTTCTTTAATGCGCAACGTTTCGAGCAATACGCTCATCATCAGGCTAGATAATAACAATATGAAATTAGAATCAATAAATAAATGTGAACAAGACAAAATAATTTCTATAAAACCTATTCATTAAAAGCAAATTTTAAAAAGACTAAAAGAAGAGGGTTAAATTCAAAGTTATAAAAATTTACATATAAAATTACAAGAAATTTTAAAGCTATTTTTAAATTACATATAGTAAATTTGAAATTAGTACACTGGAATAATTAACACTAATATAATGGAATAATTAACACTACGAACCAATTTTCTATCGACGCTTCGTTGATGACTCGATAGCTGTTTTTGATAATGCTGTACAAGCGCAACAATTTTTTAACTTCTTAAATTCTCTGCACCCCAATATAACTTATACAATGGAAACTGAGAAAAATGGCTCCCTTCCCTTTTTAGATCTTTTAATTTCGAAAAAAGGTGATTCTATTACTACATCAGTTTACAGGAAAACCCACTTTTACTGGTTTGGGCATGAATTTCTTTAGTTTTACTGATTTTAACTATAAGATGTCGTGTATTAAAACTCTCTTGTTCAGAGGATATAATTTGACCTCTAGTTTTACCTTACTAAACAATGAATTTAATAATTTAAGATCATATTTTACCAATAATAGTTTTCCTGTTCAATATGTAGATAAACTAATAAGATCTTTCTTAAATAATGTTTATAGCCCTCAACTTTCCTGTATTTCAGTGCCTAAAGATATAAAATATTTCCTGGTACCTGAAATGGGTCCCATGAATAAAGAATTTAAACTTAAATTTACAAAGTTGTTAAGAAAATTTTTTTATCATACTGATTTTCGCATTATATTTATTAACAAAATGTCTTTAGGTAGCTTTTTCTCAGCGAAGGATCGAACTCCTGATTCGTTGCGTAGCGGTGTTGTATATTTATTTACCTGCCCAAGGTGTATCCTTGGTACTTATATTGGCAGCACCGTGCGCTCCCTCAGGGCTAGATTTTATTCGCATATGGGAATAAGTTGCCGAACAGGTAAAATTTTAAATAAAAAAGAAGCCTCCAGTATTCGGGAACATAGTATAAAATGTAAAACTGATGTCACTTTAGATAATTTTAAAATTCTCGGTTGTAATTCTTGTCCTAACTCACTTAGAATTTTGGAATCTCTTTATATTAAAACATTGACCCCTTCTCTAAACGTGGATTCCTCAGCTGTCCCTCTAAATTTTTTATAATCCCCCCTCCCCTAACTTATAACTCTCCAACCGCCCAACCCATAGCTTGTTTCCTGTTTTGTTTTGTTTTAAATTACTCGTGCCTCGGAACCAGCATTGAAAGGTTCGTAGTGTTAATTATTCCAGTGTACTAATTTCAAATTTACTATATGTAATTTAAAAATAGCTTTTAAATTTCTTGTAATTTTATATGTAAATTTTTATAACTTTGAATTTAACCCTCTTCTTTTAGTCTTTTTAAAATTTGCTTTTAATGAATAGGTTTTATAGAAATTATTTTGTCTTGTTCACATTTATTTATTGATTCTAATTTCATATTGTTATTATCTAGCCTGATGATGAGCGTATTGCTCGAAACGTTCCGCATTAAAGAAGACTTTTCATGGCATTTACATTCCTCCTTGTCATTGGATTTCTCCTAAATATTTTATATATATATATATATATATATATTTATATATATATATATAATATATATAAGAAAGAGAGAATTGCAAATTAATTAATTACAAATAACGAATTACAGGTAATTAATTATCTTTTGACCAATTATTAATTTCAATATCGCGAAAATTTAGTAACTGAACGAGTAAATTTAATAACAATTTTAAAGTAATTTAAAATTAAATTACTTTCTTATGATATTATATTTGTGTACAAACCTTCATCATAGTTTTACATCAAAAGATGAGAACTCCTTTTCTTTTTTTCTTTTTTCTTTTCAGTTACAGCTTCGTAAAGTAAAATACAGTCGATTACATATTTCAGTTCATTCATTGGGATGTAATCAGTAAGAAGGACTATGTAATTTTGCCCATACAGGGGCAAAAGGGCCCAAAAGGGCATTCTCATCTTTTAATGTAAAACTATGATGAAGGTTTGTACACAAATATAATATCAAAGTAATTAAAAAAAAAAGTAATTTAATTTTAAATTACTTTAAAATTGTTATTAAATTTACTCGTTCAGTTACTAAATTTTCGCGATATTTGAAATTAATAATTGGTGAAAAGATAATTAATTACCTGTAATTCGTTATAAAGTATATTTTTTATTCAAAGAAATGGGTGCTTTTTTACACGAAAAATAATTTAACTTTAATTTTTTAGCTATTAAATAATTAAATTGGAAAGTAAATCAGTTACTTTAGAAAAATAGTTAAAATTTAATTATGTTTAAAAATAGCTTTTACAATATATACGGATGCGGCAAAAGTAACGCCCTTTTAATAATTGTATCTTTATAGTTTTATACAGTATAACCAACCACAAAATTAATTAAATTCCAGTTATTTTTTAGTTTTTACTGAGAAAGTACTTATTATTTTTCGTTATACTGTGGCGTTCATAAGTATTCGTACAGAGAAATATTTCAGTTATATTCGTCTTTATCTTTTGGGATCAAGTAAAGATAAGCACCCCCAGCCTTCTTTAATTAGCCTTATAAGGCTAACTAACGAAAATATCACGGCCTAACCTAACCAATCGTCAAGGGCGTACAGTTGACTTAACGATTGGTTAGGTTAGGTCGTGATATTTTCGTTAGTTAGCCTTATAAGGCTAATTAAAGAAGGCTGGGGGTGCTTATCTTTACTTGATCCATTTTTTGTACCATGTGTAGGATTAGTTATGAAAAGTTTACCTTTGGTTTGAAAAAATTTAACAAATAAAAATTTTACGCCAATATATAATGTAAAACATTAAAGAATTTAAGAAAAAAAAAGTTAAAATGCAAAAGTTTTCGTACATTCATTTACAAAATTATTTAATACTTTGTGTGTCCACCTTTTGCTTGAATAATTTCAATGATTCGTTTTGGTTATTTTTCTACAATTTCAACATATCTCGGTAGAAATTTTAATTCATTCTTCTATTGTATTTCATTCAGATTCGAAGGGTTTCTCTTGCGGACGCCTTTTCTCAAATGAAACCATAAATTCTGGATTAAATTGAGATCTGAGCTTTCACTGGGCCATTCGAGAAGCTTGAAATTCTTTTGTTAAGCCATTTCATGGTGCTCTTACTTTTATGTTTTGGATCATTATCTTTTTGCAGTACCCAATTGCGACCCATTCGAAACTCCCAAAGTAAAGGCAATATATTTTCTTGTCAAATTTCCTATTTTTTTAATCGAATTCAAGATTGCATTGATGACAACGAGCTTTCCTGGACCAGAAGCGCTAAAGCATCTCCAATGCAGCAAATTGCAACCACCATATTTAACCGTATAAAGGATGCTTTTTTCTCCAATGCAGCATTTGATTTTCGCCAAACATACCATTGTTCATTGTCCCAAAATAATCGAATTTTGCTCTCGTCTGCCCAGAGAACATTCTTCCAGAATGCAAATCCATTATTTTGATGATCTTTGGCGTACTTTATACGAGCTTCTTTGTGCGCTTTTCGTAGCAGAGATTTTGTTTATGGAACTCTTCTATGTAGACCATTCTTTCTCAATGTATGACGTACAGTAGAGGGATGGACATCGATCTTAGACAGTCTTAATGTTTGGCAAATATCACCAGCAATCACTCGTCGATTCGCAGCAACCATTCTTTCAATCCGTCTAGCTGTACGTTCTGAAATCTTGGAAGGTCGTCCATGCCTTGGTGGAGTTTTGACTGTTTCAAAGCCTTTTCATTTCCTTATAACTGCAGCAACCATCGTAAATGGAATTCGAAGTAGTTCTCCTATCTTCCTCTAATTCTTTCCAGACTCGTGTGCAGCAATAACATCTCTCTCAAGTTCTGTAAACAGTTCTTTATCACGATGACCCATTGTTTACCAATGGCTCGTACAGTTATTCGTCTTCCATGAAGATTCACAGAGAAAATTCTCGAACTGAGAATTACCAACAGTCTCTAATCACTAAACAGCCAACTACCGATGAAAGTTTTAAATTCTTCAAGCCAAAGGTGGGTACAGAAAGTATTGAATAATTTTTTAAATAACTACGATAACTTTTGCATTTTAACTTTTTTATTTTCCTCAAATTCTTTGATGTTTTACATTTTATGTTGGAATTAAATTGATTCTTTTGTTTGTTAAATTTTTTAGGAACGAACGGCAAACTTTTCATAACTATCCAATGCATGGTACAAAGGAAAAGAACGAATATAACCGAAATATTTCTTTGTACGAATACTTATGAACGCAACTGTGTGTGTATGTATGTATGTATGTATGTATATACATATATACCATATTTCCGGCGTATAACGCGCACCCTAATTTTGAAGAGAAAATTATTTTGAAGAGAAAATTTAGGAAAATAAAAATTTAGGAAAAAATATACCTCCTACCTCACTTCACATGTACAATTTTAACGAGTTAATTTTAACGCAGGGTGTGTGTGTGTGTGTGTGTGTGTGTGTTTATAAATTATTATTACTGAAATAGTAATGACTTCGAAATGGAGCATATAGAAACTCATAAATTTAAATTGAAAAACTCCTGCACAGGTGAAATTACACAAAAATTAAACATGTTCAAACTTGTTTACAGATTCATTTTAAAAAAAATAAAATAAATGTTAAACACTTGAGAGAGAGAGAGAGAGAGAGAGATTCACTTTTAATAAGAAACAGTATCTCTCTAGTCTCTATACTGTATATATTATCTCTCCTAAAATAAAATATTTTTTCTCTCCTTTTCGATCTTGTTTGTCTTTGGCACGTTCATTTCAATCGTCTCGTATAAATATTTTGAAAATATCGCACGCACGTATATACCCCCTTATATATACATATACAGTGTATATATATATATATATACACCATTATGAACATGGTTTAAGCGTGATAGTCATAGTATTTATCTAATTTCATGGTAAGATATTTTTCTTAATTGCGTACGTGACGAGAATAAAGTCTGAGAATAGAGAGCATGAATTTGGGTGTTCAGTATTTTGTAAATTTATGTTAAGGGTTAATGTTAAAATTGAAAAAAAAATTACGAATAAGCAAACTTCAGACGTATTCTATACACATTTTATATATGAATATATCAGTATATGATATATTCATATATAAAATGTGTATGTATAGATGGATGGATGTGGTTTGTATGTGCGTCGTGTATGTTGTATGCACGTATTAAATAATGATGATGATGGTGGTAAACACCTTTTGAAATTTATTGCAAATAATAGTCATCAATGTCTCCGTATCGAATGAGGAGAGAGAAAATGTGATATTTGTGGTGCTTCATCGTCACAGATCAGTGATCTTATTTCGTTTTCAGAGTTGGTGGTTGTTGGTTAGAAGCAATTGTTATAAAAATTGAACGTGTTAAGTAAATGTATATGTACAATTTTTGGGAAAAAAAATGTGCTTGCAAACATAAAAAGGTCTAAAAAGCATAATAAATTACTAATTGGTAATATTTTTGGTTTGGTTATTTTTTATTTCTTTGGAGGACTAATAAAATTTCTGATTTTTTTTTAACGATTTTTAGAAATTTCAGGTTTCTAAGCAAGCATTTTTCTTCTGAAACTACACAATCATACAGTTCCATTCATGTCTTCATGGTTTGTGCAATTTGGTGTCCACGCATGCGTGGATACATGGTTCGATAAGTCCAATTTTAAAATTAGTTTTTATCTGTATTTGTGTCAACATTTTTTTTTTTTTTTTTTGTTTATTTTAACAACAAAGGTTTATTATTATTTTATATTCATTTTTAGAAAATTTATTGATAACAATCCCTAATTATTAATCCTTAATCTTTAATTACAGAATTCAAGATTACTTTCAAAGAGAAAAAAAAAATTGAGCCACTATATGAAAAGATTTTTCTCGAGAGATTACTAAAGCCCATAAATTATATAAAATACTAAACGAAATAATTATTAATAATATTCTTGCATTGAATATCGTAAAGAATTCGTAAAAATGCGTACAAATATCGTTTCTGGACTATTTTTATTGATGGTTTTGGTTGAACTAAATTCTGGTTGTGAAATGTGGTGCAGAAAACCTATGTCCTTCGAGTATATTTGCTGTGACAAAGGAAATCCTTACCTCGCTTCTGCAGGTAAGAAATGATATCTTAATTAAGTAATTTTGTTGTATTTATAGTATTTTTATAGTGCTTTAACGACTACGCAATGGACGCGCTTTTTACTTTGGGAACCAGTGGCTTGACACGAACTTCATAAGACTAAAAATAATTGAGGTTACGCTTCACTTATCTTTAAATTTCCTTCTTTTCTCTCAATCTCCTTTCTTGACTTTGATTTAAAATTTTCACTCGTCTTTAAATCTTTTTTGCCATCTTTTAACCTTTCTTCTTGAACAGACAACCACCTCGTAGGGACCAGCCGGTTTGTCGCTGTTTGGTGTCCTTTGTATTCAAATTCAAATTTCACCCAACATTGGGCTTAAGGCAGACTGACTCACCAATTAATCTCCGCTTTATAATTAAAACATTCGAAGCGAAGAAGAGTTTAAATAACTATTTTCGACTAAGTTCATGAACGTATCTAAAACCCAAAGACGAAGACAGCTAAACTGTCGTCATTTTCATCTTGTATGATACCTATTAGATTATGTTGATCACCCCTTCTTACGACTATATTACGACGAATCACGCATGTACAGTTTGATACATCAACACCATAATCAATTTTAGTTATATATTCAAAATGCTTGATAAGAGTTATGCCATAATATTTGCAACAACTGGTTTTGCTAATAAGGAAAAATTGTATCACCATGCAGAAGCATCTTCAACATCGACTACGCAACAATATGCTTCAGAAATAGCCACAAAAGGTAAAGCAACTATGTTAATAATTAACAACTAGACTATAACATACGATTTCTTAAATCTACAGAATGTGGAATCAGGATATTTTGAATGTTACTAAGTGGTTAAAGTACCGCTGAACTAACTAAAACTTAGGGATTAACGGGTTTCGTGTTAACGCAGTGCATGAAAATGTTCATCCTTTTGCATATCCCACGAAAAGTCCTAAATTGCGAGTTCCGAACTAGGAGATACTCTGACTGAAAATTATGAAAGGCTTTTAAACTAAGGTGGTTTGTATGCTTAAAATATTTCTACTTTAATTTAAACTTCATTGCTTTCGTTATTTTATATACAGTAATTATTAAAATTTTGTATGATTTCTTGTAAGGTGGAAAGGAAATACGAACTGTTTCATACGCTTTGGTTTTATCGATAACGGAACCTTTTAGTTTGAAATCGAACAAGAATACAAGCTAATTCATAATTTTCATCCAAAAATCTAACATTTTTATGATATCTTTGAAACTGCAGGCAACTACATACCAACGGTGTTCTCGCCTGGCACACGAGAAATTAAGTGTGTTCTTGTCCTCACCACTCTGCAAAAGTGGTGCTCGCTTCTTTGTCATAAGTAACTCCTGTAGAAACAAGCACCCCTGTTACAGAGTAATGAGGAGAACAACAGCCTTCAATTTTTTGTGTGCCAGACGAAAACACAGTTGCTATGTAGTTGCCTTTCTCCTTCATAATATAAATATATATATATATATATATATTTTAATATATATATATACAGGGTGGGCCGTAAGTTTCCATACATAGGAAAATTTAAATTATGGTCTTCACGTGCGTCGGTATTTGGATCAGCAGTTTCCGGATGCTTGGATTGGTCGGCGTGGTCCTGTGGAGTGGGCCGAGTGGCCTCCCAGATCCCCAGATCTCACCCCCCTTGATTTCTATCTTTGGGGGCACTTGAAGGCCATGGTGTATCAGGAAAAGATACGAGACATAAATCATCTAAAGGAACGTATCACCAACGCCATTACAAGCATAACGTCAACTGTGCTAATGCGTGTTCATCAACAGTGGGGAACACGTATTGAAATGTGTTTTCAAAACAATGGCAACCATGTAGAGCATATTATATAAATAAAAATGGTTGTCCATAAAAAAATGTTTATTTTTCCTATGTATGGAAACTTACGGCCCACCCTGTATATATATATACTATATATATATTATATATATATATATATATATATATATATATATATAAATCATAAAGCATTTTATATCCAATTCAACGAATTTTCTGGAAGACATTTAGCAATTCTGTAACATTCTTAATCCATTAACGAAGTATAACAAAATACTTCTTGAGGTTAAGTTTAAGCAAATAAATTTAGTCGTAATTACTTTTCTTCTCTCTCTGCAGCAACAACAGCGGGGCCTAGTCATACCCCTCCCACTCGAAAAGGGTGCCGCTACTACTGCACCTACGCAAATAAAGTCTACTGCTGCGACGATGCAAGTGAACCCAGTAAGTAATTTAAAAGACAACAGTAGTAACAGTTAACTGTGACGTGAACATACAACTTTCAATAAATGTTAAAATAAGGGGATGAATAGATTAAGTTCAAATTCTTTATTACGTATAGTATATGCAAGATTGTCTATATACAGTGTGTGTGTGTGTGTGTGTGTGTGTGTGTGTGTGTGTGTGTTGTGTGTGTGTGTGTAAACAATTAACCACAGGTACTCTACAGGGAGAACAATATTTTGATAGAACAAACATAACATACGTTAAATACTTGGGCTAATGAACGATCCAAATGGTTTATTTTACCAAACTATGTTTGTACCAACGGTGCTTATTATGTTGCTGGTAACGAGTTAAATGTTTATTGTAAATATAGTATGGTAATAATCAGTAAAGAGTGCCAAAAACTGGCACAGCGCTCAGACCAATTAATGCGGGACACTATTGCGCTAGTTCCTGGATTATTATATCAGCCAGCACCATTGGGAGTCGAACTAAGTATTTTTCTCAATGTACAACTCAACCCATATTCTAACCTTGTTAAGTTAATTCAACTATAACCCATATAAATGTTAATCTTCAGCTTAACATCTTCCTTTTTACTTCAGCGCCTGAAAATCACGATACTCACGAAGGAAGATGCGCTGCCAAAAAAGAACAGGTGTGCAAAAAAGGAGGAATCTATCTTCACATCCACGCGGCAAAGGTTATTTTTTTCTCGTTTTATTTATTAGTCTTGTTTTCAATGTTTTACTCGCGTTTTTTTTTTTTTTTTTTTTTTTTTTTGTCATCATGGAAGAAAATTATATTCGTATCATGCAGAAAATCAAGCATGCCATTTAATACCCAAATGTACACTCGGAAAAATCCTGTGTAGTCCTTGAATCAGTTTGGAGGCGTGCTGAAATCAGTAAATTGGTATATTGCATGCACTTCTCATCACAGCACTTATTTTAGTTACGCGAGTAACATCGGAAAATGTACCATGAATGATAAGTGGAGTGGCTAACGACATACTTCGGGTGAGATTATAGTATAGCAAGATCATTGAATACTGTTTATGGGGGTTTGGAGTTTAGGGCGAGCACAGTTTCCGTGTTTGTTTAATACGTTAGTTGCAATCCCTAAAACAATTTGGAGAAGTGTGGAAGCAGCACGATACGAACACTTGTCTGTACGGAATTTTTTGGGGTGTATGAAAGTTGAAGACTCGTGCATCGGTCATTTAAAAGGTAAATATTTACTATTACACCGGTCTCCGGTAGAAAGTTTTAAAAGCTGGTTTTCAATGTTTTTCAATGTGTTGAATTCAAAAATTATACTCATTTCCGTCGCAAATTATTTGTTAAAGAGTTATTGAAGCTTAAAGCTTTTAAAACTTTCTACCCTTTTTTTACCTGGGGGACCCCCAGTGGGAACCGGGAGTTTTTGGGTGGGGAGAATCACAAAAACGAGTGGTTTAGATTTTGAAAGTCAGATTAATACAAAACACATCAAAAACCATAGGAAAAACAAATTTCACCTTCAAAATTGGCCGAACCTAAAACAACCTAAGCAAACCTAACCTAAGCAAACCTAACCTAAGCAAACCTAACCTAAGCAAACCTAACCTAAGCAAACCTAACCTAAGCAAACCTAACCTAAGCAAACCTAACCTAAGCAAACCTAACCTAACCTAACCTAAGCAAACCTAACCTAACCTAACCTAAGCAAACCTAACCTAACCTAACCTAAGCTAAGCAAACCTAACCTAACCTAACCCCAACGTTATCCAAAATTATAAAAAATTAAAAAAATACCTTTAATCATGTGAATTGCCAGGCTGAGGCTCGCCCTCTTCAATAACTCTAACAAATCATTTGCGACGGAAATGAGTATCATTTTTTAATTCAGCACATTGAAAAACATTGAAAACCAGCTTTTAAAACTTTCTACCGGAGACCGGTGTAATAGTAAAGAAATACCATTTAACCCTTTCATGCCGTATGGGCGCAAATGAGACCATCAAATTTTGAGATTTTAGTCATTCTGGAGATATAACACAAGTGGTTTTTGTTGCATGAAAAGTAAACGAAAATCAGGTATGAAAGGGTTAAAGTAACTTAGAAAATTAATTAAATTGTACGAAACAAACTTTACATATTTTCTCTAAACCAAAATATTTAGAATAAATACAATTTAATTAAGAATATAGACTCTGAAGTTAGATGAAAACTTTCCTGTTAAAATGGGTCTCACTCCGCTGGTTTTGCCAAGGTCTTCCAAATCTCAAGCTTCGTCTGATAAAACTTTACCAAGTTTGAAATGTTGTATACCTTGTATTGGGCATATCACAAATAAGCGCTACGTACATGGTGACACCGATAGGCGATAAAAAAAAATGTTTAGCGAGTAATCTCCTAACCGTGGCGACAACGACAGCTAATAAAAAACGTCAAGGGAGTAATCGCTCGCGTACATCCACGTGTAAGAGATTACCTTGTTGCCGATCAGAAACAAGTAATCAGTGACACCATTATCATCTAAATAAACTGAGTGACAATACCGTCTTTCCAAACGCCGACGTCCATTGTCCTTCCTGAGTCATATCAGTATTCTTTAACGGATTAGGGATACGTCGTGTTCAATGTCATAACACCGCTATCCCCTCGATCAGTGAAGTGGCACTGGGTCTGGAGAGCAGTTGGATGAGAGACTGTTCTCCGTGTCCAGATTATGTAGCGACCCATGGTTTGGATCCCACGTAAAGCTGTAAGTCTCCTCCATCATACGACCTCAGATGTTGCGAAGGAGTTTAAAGAACCCCATCAACCATCATTCGGATTGTCTATTAACGACAAACTTTTCGGTAACTAGCACTAAATACTCTATGCAGACATTTAATTGCAGTGAGAACCCCCATCACAATTCCCCCGAAGAAACCTCCCACATTCTAACACAACTACAAGATATTCTTTTTGTAAGTCAGATTATAAGAGAGTTTGTAGCAAATTAACCCTCTCGGACATTTGTCAATGGGAGGACAAAAAAAAAAATTATCTTAAATATGAAAAAACACATTTCCATATTAATAAAATATCCAAAAAATTTTGACTCCCTGTTGACAAGAAAGCCTCAGTACCGAAAGATTTTTTATTTTTTTGGATATTCTTTTAATAATTATATGGAAATATATTATTATTTCCTATCTAGGGTATTTTTTTTTTTGTCCTCATACTGAGAGCAAATGTCCGAGAGGGTTAAAACTATTTTTTTTTATGTCGCTGTTAAAATACTGTTAAGAGTAGTTATTCCTTTAGGATCCATCGCTTTGGGCCAACTTTTTGTTTTCTTCGTTATGTCATCTTCAGCCATATTGGAAGTGGTTCATAAAAATCACCTTTCGCTTTACCAAATATTCTTGTAAAATCATTTTCACTTTCAAATTCTTGTATTAAGTTATTGTCGAAGTTCTTTCTTTCTCAAATGTTCTCGCGTACTCGTATTTCACTTTTCATTTTTCCTCTGAAGTACCCACGCATGGTTAGTAGCAATAATAAAGTTTCCTCTTCTTAGTAGGTACTATCGCTATACTATACAATTCCGTCATGCCCCAGAAATTACAGCTTCAGATAAATAAGTTCTCAAAACCTTGTGGAAAACACAATGACATTACTGCGGTACCGCCTTCTACAGCGTATTGAGTGACAGATGCTATAGACCTATTAAGATTTTGTCGACGGGAAATATCATCGACACTTTTAATTTAACTTAACTGAAACTAACTTAAATGAAGTTAAATTAACTGAATCTAACCTAATCAACTTCTCTAACCTAACCTTAAAAAACTTGTTGATAAATATCCCAGCGACGAAATGTCATCAGCTCGGTGAAACCGCCACGATAACGTGAATTCATGAGTAATTTAATTAATTTATTTAAACTAAGCCTTTCTCTGTCAAGATATTAAAAAAAAAGGTTGGCGACAAAGATTTTATCATGAATGAAGTATGTCAGAACACGAATGCAATATTGCACATACATAAAAAATATTGCGTACATAAACAAGCTATAAACTACCTCTCGTGTCATTACAATTTTTAATATGATTATATTTTTTTAAAAATATGTTATGTAAATATATGCTTCCAATAAAACTGATTTTACACAACACTAAAGACTATCAAACTTCCAATATTATACTGGATTTTAACAATCTATTACAGCGAATTTCAATTTTAAGTTATTTTCAAAACCCCGAAGCCATTACGTAGGAAAGTTTGAGCCCGGGGTATTCTTTCATATTTCACTAATGAGAGAACGGTCAAATTTACTTCTTTAACGGAACATAATTATTCGGCAGATGACGACGAAGGATGGAGGTCGAATTTTATCCAAGAAAGGGAAGGATGACCATCACAAAACTTGCGCATCTGATGGTTACTGCGCAGATCACGAGAAATGTTGCGAAAATAGGTGCGCAAAGAAACACACTTGCATCCACGCAGTGTACGATTACGACGGTGCCAGGCGAACGATTTCGAAAAAGAAAAACACCAGAAGAAACTGAGCAATTTAAGTTTTTGAAACTTTTTTTTCTTTTTGTAATGAAACCTTTCGAAGTAATAGTTTTTAGAGATGTTTACAAACAATGATAACATCTTTCAGTTAAAGAAAATAAAGAGATAAATAAATAAATAAATAAAAGTTTATGTTAACTATTTTAACACGTCTGTAAAATGTGTGTGTGTGTTTTATATATATATATATATATATATATATATATATATATATATAGCATTCTCGACTTTTCCCTTCATATAAAACCTTGTACTTTTATTAGTAACTTTATTAATAATGTAATTTTTAAAATAACTAAATTTGAGTTACAGGTTAAATTCAAGAACAAAGTTATAAACGTTTTCAAAATATTAAAATAAAAATATTCCATTAAAAACAACCTTTACCAACATTTTAACGAATTTAATTTTTTTGTTTCACTAATATTACAAACTCAAGAAACAAAAATTATATATATACAGTAAACCCTTGTCCAACGCGGAGTTAGGGTTCCTCGAGAACGGCGTGTTCGGTAAATCCGCGTTGGACAAACTTAATATTAAATCTTATGAGATAAATAGGGATATGTGAACGTGGCCGCGTAAAGTCTCCCATTAATACTTAGATACGTAGATTTTTTATTCACAAAAATAAATTTCCCTACCTATATTGTATATGAAATAAGAACATAATAAAATCATAAACATGATGATATTTAAATATAATAAATAAAAAAATATTAAATGAAAATAGCACGCATCTTTTCTTCACTCTTTCAGATGGTGCGTACTGCGTATGGTAGACTCATTCACGTGATATTCGCGGTCAAGTGATGTTATGCTCATACCACACCACGTAACTTATCTAGAATCTTTATTTTTTCGGCTAATATCATAACCTTACGACTTTTCTCCTCTTCACTATCACTTGCAAATGCTTTACGTTTTGGTGTCATACTGCTGTCTAAGGGTAATAGCAAAACAACGGCAAAATACGACAAAAACAATCCAACACAACTTCACTGAACTTAACGCGGTAGCGGGACTGAGACAAAGGGTGATGCGAGGGGTGATGCGAGGGGTGATGCGAGGGGTGATGCGAGGGGTGACGCGAGGGGTGACGCGAGAGGGAGGGAGATGCGGGAGTGTTGGAGAGTGTAGGAGAAAACACTAGAGCGCGCATACTTTGTCAGCAATTATGGTAGAAGTTCTTTTCACTTTTTTTTTTAATTATAATTATTATATTGTAATTATGGTGTTTTTTACATTAGAAATCATATTTTTATTAAAGTAAATGACATGTGGTATACAAGATTAATATACAGGGTGGCCCATAAGTCCCAGTCAGTTATAATTAAAGCAAAAATCCATCCAGGGGATTTAAAGAAAAAATAAAAATTTAAATGATCAGTAAATATTTCTAAACTTATTATAAACTTTTTACTTTGATTTTTTTTTATATTTTCGCTTTAATAATAACCGATTGGGACTTCTGAGCCACCCTGTAAATTATATTTTTTTGTTATATTTAAAGGCCTATCTATTGTAGTATATAAATATGTTTAGTATCTCCAAAGTATTTACAAGTAATAATACATTTGAAAAAAATATATATGTATATAACTTATGTTATATAGAACCTCCAAATTATTAAATGTTTTTCAAGTTTTTAATTTTATCTTTTTATATTTATTCTGAATAAAATAAGTCTTTTTTTTTATATTTCTATTTTTTACTCCTTCATCCAAAATATTTTTTCCCAGAAGGAAATCAGATAAAAAGCAATTACGTTTAGATTATTGATTTAAGTTAGTCGATCGTGTGTGTGTGTGTGTGTGTGTGTGTGTGTGTGTGTGTGTGTGTGTGATGTTGGCTGCTTAACCACCTTCGCAATAGCAAAGGGCATTTGACGGAGGGGACCAACGGCTTTACACGGGATCCGAACCACGAGTCGCTGCATTATCTGAACGCAGAAGATGGTCCCCCGCCCCACCCAACTACAACCCAAACCCGTGTCACTTAACTTCGCTGATCTACGGGAAGTAATGTTGTGACATGACCGCGACGTGGCCCAGTCAATCATATACTGTACTACCCAGTTTTGGGTTTGGTAGAAACAAAATGTTAGAAAGTTATCGAACATTAAACAAAAAAAAAAGTACATTAAATGATTATTTAAGAATGAAATTCCGTAGCTTCATTAGTTGGAGAGTGGAGGGCTCGGGTTCGATTCCCACCTTCGACCCCCGTCGTTGGAGTTGGGTCGGCCACCTACTTTGTATTTGACCGGGCTCAGCTAACTCTTGGATGGAGTTCATGCCTAACCCCCTCCGTGCAGGAAAAAAGGGAGGGGTTCCAGATGTTACCTTTAACAAGTTTTTACACCTTAATTACATACGAACCAAACCTGACTTACTATTGATACATATTTCCTGCTAATTCTATAAGTGAGGAGGATTTCGCTGAATTCACTGGGGAACAAATTTTAACTTTTTTTGTTTCTTGGACGTGAACAGGTCGGTCTTATAGGATTTTTTCCGCTGATTCCGAATATAGCCGTAGAATTTCTCTATCACCCAAGGTTACTGAGAAATTTGTATTTTAATATTTATTCAAAAAGTGTATAGAAGTTAGTAAAAATACTTCATAAAAATTATATTAGTGGCAGATTGGCATTTAAAATATTCTTCTTAAAACTTCTTTGTCACTGATTTTCTCTTGTAGTTTTCATTAGGAGCTTCTCGCATCAATGTCCAGCAGTAATCAGCTAACATTGCCGGATCCCACCTCCCTTGGTAGCGTTTCTCCATAGTAGCTATATCTTGGTGGAACCTTTCTCCATGCTCATCGCTTACGTAGCCGAGGTTTTCAGGGAAGAAATCTAAATGGGAGTGCAAGAAATGGATTTTTAGTGACATATTACATCCCAATAACCTATATGCTTCAATCATGTCCTGCACTATTTTTTCATAGTTAGAGGCTTTGATGTTCCCTAGAAAATTTGTGACAACATTCTTCATGGCCTCCCATGCCACTTTTTCTTTTCCTCTCAAGGCATCATCAAACTTTTGATCTTTCATGAGCTCTCTGATTTGGGGACCAACAAAGATCCCTTCTTTTATCTTTGCATCGCTAAGCCGTGAAAACTTTTTCTTCAAATATTTGAATGCCTCATCTTCCTTGTTCATTGCTTTGACAAAATTTTTCATGATGCCAAGTTTGATGTGAAGTGGCGGTAAGTATATTTTCTTGGGGTCAACTAAGGGTTCATGAGACACATTCTTCAGTCCTGGGATACATTTTTGACGAAGTGGCCAATCCTTTACAAAATAATGCGAATCTCTGGCTCTGCTGTCCCATTCACAAAGGAAGCAGCAGAACTTCGTATAACCGAGCTGCATTCCCAGAAGAAGCGCGACGACTTTTAAATACCCACATATATACCAACGAAACTGGTCATAATTAATCTGCTGAAGGATGAGTTTCATATTTTCGTAAGATTCCTTCATGTGGACAGCGTGCCCTACAGGAATGGAAGGGTATTTATTTCCATTGTGAAGTAGTACAACCTTGAGGCTTAGCTTCGAAGAGTCAATAAATAAACGCCAATCTTCAGATTTGTGCTCATGACCGAGAGCTAACAGCAGTCCATTTACATTATTACAGTAGCATAAACCACTTGACGAGGAGAAATACTGCATCAGATCTTTTTGGCGAGTGCGGAACGCCGATATGCTTGTATCTTTTGCCAGCAAATTCCATTCACGTAACCTGGAGCCCAATAATTCCGCTTTCTTTTTCGGAAGGTCCAAATCTCTCACGAGATCATTCAGCATAACCTGCGTTATCATACGTGGTTTATTTGATTCAGGTTGCTGAAAGTCTGTATCTTTAGTGTCATCAATTTCCATTGGTTCAACTTCAGACTCTTCATCCAGTGTCCATGACTTTGGGGAAGTTGGAATTGGGTTATCATAGTCATGTAGTACTGGTCTCATGGCAGATGCAAGATTTGGGTATTGAATTTTATGTTTATTTTTGGCAGAGAATCCTGAAACGTTAGTCATACAAAAATAGCAATCCGTTAGGTGATCCTTGGGCTCTCTCCAAATCATTGGTATGGCAAACGGCATAGATTTGCGGGTACCTTTAATCCAACCCCTAAGAGTGACGGCACAGGAAATGCATGAGATATGAGGTGCCCAGGATTTGTCTTGGTCGCCTACCTTACATCCAAAATAAAGTTAGTAAGCCTTCTTCACGAGTGGGGTCATCGTCTTCCTCTGTGCCATTATGGTCAGTTCTCCACATACGTAGCAAAATGTGTATCTGGGATTAATACAGTTTCGATTCATGCTGGCGGAAAATTATTGAAATCACGGAAAACTTTTTGGAATGAAAAACCAATTTTTTCTACTATGAAAATTTTTAAAATTTGAGCAAAACTTGAAAAAAAAATTTCTTTTTATTAAAAATCTTTGTTTAAATAGCTATATTTTTTTAATGCAAAAAATACTATTAAATATAGTTAACCTGGAAAAAAAAGAAAGTAAAATTAAATTAGTACACTTAATTTTAACTAATATTTTGGGAAAACTCTGAGTAAATGGAAATATTATTTTCTCGAAAACTATGGGTGATAGAAATATTCTGAAACCATATTTGGAATCAGCATCAAAAGTTCTATAAGAAACACCAAATAGTTTTCAAGAAACAAAAATGTTGTTCCCTAGTGATATTAGAGCAAGTTTTCATCACTGCTATTCTTCAAAACATTTCAATTATTTTTTCCTAAACTTTTTAGAAAATTTTCAGATACGAGACATTAAATATCACTGATGGTAAATACTTCGTGTCACGGACACGAACAAAACCTACCAAAGTACCAAAGTCAATCTCCTAATTCATGAAATCTTTCAAAAATTAAAAACTTTGATATTCCATCCATACGTCTTCCGAGGGAATCGAACGCGCATGGGACACTTCGCTAAGAGAAGATAAAACATGCACATATCAACCTACAGTTATCTCCATACGTAGACATTATATCTCGATATCGGAGCCTTGAAGTTGGCATCCCAAATGAAGAGAGACCTTAAATTCTTCCGTTCATTCCATTAAAAAAAAACAATTTCATTTCAGTCTCCTTCAAAGAACAATAAAAACTAATCATTTTTAGACTGTTGTGTAGTGGTATAAAGAGCGAGTGAGAAAGTCATGCATTTTTACCAACCATCATTGTTTACGTCAAAATTCATAAACTTTTTCGGTTATTCTACCTTTGGGTTAAACGCGAATGTAAATTTTCATTGGAAAATTTTATTAAAAATCTGTGGAATGCAATATATATATATATATATATATATATATATATATCTAACCGACAATCGGATGATCTTGGGTTCGATTCCCGGGTGGTACCTCATTTTCATTTGTTCGTTCTCCCTCCTCATCTTGTGCGGAACGCTCTTCTGCACAAGCGTCGTTCTTTATATATATATATATATATATATATATATATATATATATATATATATATATATATATATGATGTTTTGGGACTGTTTAAATTCTTTCGTCATAGCGAAGACCATGTGACGGATGGGACCTACAGTTTTATGTGGGATCCAAACCACGAGTCGCTATATTATCTGCACACTAATGAACAGACCCAATGTAGCTTATTTTCACTGCCCGACAGGAAGCGATGTTGGGACATGGCGGCGATGAAACCACATTTTATATATATATATATAATAAAATATTTATACAGGGTGATTACAAATGATATTCCCGATTTTAAACATTTATTATGAAAAAACTAACAAAGCTACAGCGAAAAGCAAAGTATACAAATAAAGAAGAACTCAAAGTTATATTTACAAGCTACTGAAGTTCAATATAAACTCCTTTTGTGGCTCTGCAGACATCAAAGCAATATTATGTTTCCCTCCATACATTTTGTAGCACATTATACTAAACCTTTCTAACAACCTCGCGTATCTTTTCCTTCAAATGTTCCAAAGTTGTTGCCATTGGTGGATCAGAAACTTCATTTTTGACATCACTCCAGAGGAAGAAGTCAAGGGGGGGGTTAGATCGGGAGAACGAGCCGGCCAAGGAATGGGCCTCCCCAGGCCCGATCCAACGATCAGGCAATTGCTCATTCAGGAATATTGTAACCTCAAAAGGAGCCACACAAAAGGAACTCGTATTGAACTTTAATAGCTTGTAAATAAAACTTTTTGAGATCATCTTTATTTGTATATTTTGCTTTTCGCTGTAGCTTTGTTAGTTTTTTCATAATAAATGTTTAAAATCGGGAAGATCATTTGCAATCACCTGGTGTGTGTGTATATATATCAGACATGGGAACGAGGCCTGGCCTCAGGCCTCGAGGCCAAGAACATACATTTTTCAAAGGCCTCGAGGCCGAGGCCGCCTTTTTGGGGAGGCCTCACGAAGCATTAAGATTGTCAGGCTGAAGGTATTTGCACCCAAAGGTGTGATATTTGGATGCAAATAACGAATGCGGTATTTGCACCTCTGGGTGCAGATACTCACTTCGAAATCTTTTACGAATAAGCTCCTCCATGCTTTGGGAAGGCTCAACAATCTAGCCTAGCCTAGGCCTAAAGCTCTTCCAAAGGTAACCTACCGTAGCCTCACATTAGCCTGTATCTCTTCTTTTTTTGAAATCCATAAGGAAAAGCAAGATTCTACTCAAAATTAATAAACAAAGACATAACTCGCTTCACTCACCTAATAAAAGGGAATTATTAAGCACGTTCATCTATCACAACACAACACCACATCACATCACAACACCGCCACGCTGTGTGTTTACACTTGCCGGGTCACACAGTCAGACACAGTTGGCAGAACAAGATTTCCTGGGCACCATACATTAGCCCAATAACTTTTTATTTCTCATTTCATGCAGTTCTTATTTCTCATTTTAATATACCCGCAATATTTCAAGTATTTATGATAATATGGAAAGTTATGATGTGAAGATGATCTAGCAAAATATTTCAAGATTGTACTAACTCAATGAGTGTTGATCGTATAATTTCTGAATGGCTACAATTATTAGCGACTCTAGCGAACATTGCAAACAGAGCTACATTTGGAGATGCCTTATTTTTTTTAAGTTTTGCATTTTTATGTATCTTGACAATAAGAAATTGTAGTCAAAGTCTACCAAAGATCATTAATGCAATTGTAGCTTGTACTGTATGTGAAAGATGTTTCTGATGTACGGTAGGCCTATAGGTACGAAGTTTATATCATGCCATTACTTTATAATTATATATACGATAATAATATGATAATATTAAGAATATATTTGCACTTGATATTTCAACATGTTATATATGTAATTTGATTCAAGAGTATATTTGCACCTGATATTATCCATTATCAGACATTTTTAAAGTTATATGTATAATACTTTATATTATTAAAGTAACTGATAAAGACCGAAAAAATTATTTGCAAACAATATAACAATTTATATTTCAGTTATAATGCCGATATTAGTAAAATTATTGTTTGCATCCGATATTATACAGGGTGTACACAAATTATCTTTACAACTTCTCTCTCAAATAAAAATATTAGGAAACGAGGTATACATAACGTTTTAGCGCCAGTTCTGAGAGAAAGTAATAAAGTTTCACATAACCTCCAATACATTCAACATTGGCACCATTTGTCACACGTAAGACGTCCAAACGGTATTCTATCTCCATCCATGTACGTTGCAAAATTTCAACGTCAACTCTTGCAACAGCAGCAGCAATTCTGGTCTTTAAATCGTCGATGTTGGGCACTGGAGTTGTGTACAAGCAGTCTTTTACATAACCCCAAAGAAAAAAGTCGCAGGGTGTTATGTCTGGTTATCTGGCCGGCCAAGAGATGGGGCCCCCACGGCCAATCCACCGATTCGGGCAATGCTTGTTAAGGGAATTTCGTACCAATTTCGTAATTTGTGTACACCCTGTACAATAATCTGACATCTGACAAATACCACATGAAACTTTATTACTTTTTCTCACAGATGGCTTAAAATCGGTCTGTGTATCTCGTTTCCTAAAATTTTTATTTGAGAGAGAAGTTGTAAAGATAATTTGTGTACACCCTGTATATTCATTTCAAATCATATTATTTAGAAGTTTATATGTTGCAATTTATGATGGGCGAAAAACAAAATTATCGACGCCAGTAGCTAGTTATCAGTATACCAGGTAGTATTCTTCTCTAGTTTGGCCTATTTTTTTGTTATAGAAATAGATACAGTACAATAGTTTATACCCATAAATAACACAAACACATTATATGAGCTCAGTTCAACTGATGACCAACTGATAGATTGCTTTCCTACACTAGTTTTGCTACATTAAGTCAATTGGTCTACTGCTGACTGACTGAATAATATTTATATACCGCGACATACATAATATTTATGTACCTAACGTCACAGTGCCCTGTCACTAATCCGTTGGTCACCTAACTGAATGGTATTTATGAAAGACTGCCGCCTGACTAGTCACCTGTCTGAATAATATTTATCAAAGTATGCCGCCACATACGGTCACCTGTGAGGTCATGGTCCTCACCTGAAGAATATCCACCCCGAGCGTGCCCACCTGAAGAATCCACCCCAACGCTACTTGGGGTTGAAAATTACAGAACAAAACAAATCAGGATTCCCTAAGGCCTCACGAAAGTCACGAGGCCTTTCCACTTTTCAGCTGGCCTCGAGGCCGAGGCCAGGCCTTAGCCCATGTCTGATATATATATATATAATTTCTTCCATATATTGGGTAATTTTTTTAAACATCTGACACTTTAAAAAGTGTGTTTTTTATTAGCTGAAATAAAAACATGAAATTATCAGAGCTGTGCCTAATTAGCGACGCTAGTTAATTATATTTAGCGCATCCATTAGCGGCGCTATTTTTCAAAATAGTTAGCGGAACAGATAGCGCCGCTAAATTTTTAGGCAATGTTAGTCGCTAAGCGCTAATATAAATTAAAATGAATAGAGTCTTAGAATGGTACTCTCTATATTACGTTGTTTTTTGTGCATAATGCTGAACGGATAATGTATAATAATAAACAGTTTCCTGCACTGAGAATGTAAAAGAGGACAATGTCTTTCCAATAAATAAGTTTAATTATAAATATCAAATTAGCAATTTTCTTGAATACCCAATAATCATTTTAAAGATATAATTTTGTTCCCATTTGACACTATAAAAGATAATAAATAGCGAACACATATAAATATATACAAATGCATTGTTATTATTAAAAAATAGTATTTAGCTATACATTTCATAAAAATTAGCGCCAAAATTAGCGTTAGCGTTAACGCCGCTAATTTTAAAAACTGTTAGCGTTAGCGGCGCTAGAATTTATTTGCATTAGTGTTAGTGTTAGTGTTAGCGGCGCTATATTTATCAGTTAACGCGACCAGCTCTGGGAATTATTACTGTACTTTCTCTACACATGAGGAATTAGTTTCTTAATGCAAAACATGCTGTACAGTATATTTAGAGGAAAAAAATAATTTTGCTGTACGATAAACTAAGAGTAAACGCATTGTTTCAAAGCGTAGGATATAGGCCTAGTTGAAGTTGACAGTAGAAAATTTGTTCGAGTTTCTCTTGCATCAGCAATTTGTGTTACTTCATTATTAATGTTTGGTTGCAAAATGTTTTCTGGATATAAACATTCTTCCTTCATTTGTCTCAAGGGTTTGTTCTCGATGTATTGAGGACATCGACTAGTCAAGCGTTTACTTAACGAGTATTTAATAATATTACGACTCCGGAATAAAACATCAAATCTTGAACTGGGGACCAACAAGTTGAGTACATGGAACAGCGAATTTTGCGTGTTTTTAAAACTTCATATTTAGTGTTCGTAACTAACGAATGACTTTGGTTTCCAAATATATATTAGTTAAAGCAAAATTTACCTAGTCTGTTAGCGCTCAGGATTTTGTAATAAGTTTTCATACACCTAAGCAAACTAAACAGCTGATAAGCTATTTACAGAAAATGGAAACATTCAGAGAAAATGGAAAAAAATGATGAATTTTAATGACCAACTCAAATATCCAATATGCCATATGGTGTGTGTGTGTATATATATATATATATATATATATATATGTTTTAATTTTGTAGGATACATGAATGACTGAAAATATTACACTAACAATTAAAAATAATTACTATTACCCTTCAAGAATACCAGCTGGCTAAACATCTGGTCAGACAGTCTATTCCTTTTTGGAGCGTGAATGTGACCAGCCAAACTAAACAACCGTTCTACAGGAGCAGAGGATGGTAGTGGTGTGTTCTACTTCTTCAGGAAGACCCGTAGAATTCCTGGGTACTGCCTCAGAGATTGGAGAGAATGACTTCCGTTACCCAGATAATGTAAAACTTCGATCTCAGTGGAATCTTGGGTTGCAGAGACATTAGTGAAAGCAGACTCATAACAGAAGAAATCATCTGCACTTCCGTCAGATGCAGCATCACTTAGTTGTTGCTGGGGTATCTGCTCGCTGAGGCTCTTAACAGCATTAACCAACATTTCTTGAACCCTCTTTTTGACAATGTTAGTATTAAATTTGCCTTTCATTGTCATCCACTTTAACTTGAACAGAGGATTTGAAGACGATGCCAGTATTGCTGCTTTACACTCATGCGACGCATCAAGGCACAGAAACTTTTCAAACCGCTTAGTGAACCCTACTGTGACTGCATTGAGAAGTGGCTGACAATGACGCAATGCCTCCGAATTCAAACGCTCTAGCTTCTTCTCTACAGCTAACAATGTCGGAAGCACAAGTACACAAGTACAAACGTGTTTAAACGTTGCGCCGTACTGTGTGACGTGACCACTGACCAGTAGAGTAGTACTGTCATTAAATAAATATTTAATATTATTATTATTTATGTATATTCATAAATATAACTCAGTAGTGTCATATTATAACATCTATTTAAATATTTAAAAATTCTTATTAATGTATCGAAGTATCGATTTTTTTCGATACATTTAAGAAAATTGACCTTAACGATACCGATAAATCGATACTTTTGTCAAGTAGCTAAAGCGATACCGATACAAAAGTATCGATCGATACGTATCGGCGATACATGTATCTAGATCAGAGCTTTCCAAAAACTTTTAACGTTGGCGACAAACTATTCAAGCATAACAATTTTCACGACACATTAATTAATTTTTGTTATCAAATATCAAATATCAGATAATTTTTCAGTAGGTGGTTTATCTTGTAGCCGATTTTGTTGATAGAAAAATCAAAATTTTAAAAATACAAAAAACACTAATGTGTCGCGATACACCAGTTTGGAAAGCTCTGATCTAGATACTGCCCATCACTGTATAATATATATATATATATATATATATATACAGGGTGTCCCGTAAGTCTGGACCCATAGGGAAAAATAATAAAATTACAAAATAGTCCAAAAATTTATTACATAATCTGTTCAAAGTGTCCGCCGTTGTGTCGCACACATAGTTGAAGACGCAATCTCCACTGCGACAGCACTTTCTGAATCACAGTCGCAGAAATTTCTTGACACGCCTCCACAATGCGTGCTTTAAGGTGGAAAATGTTCTGAAGTTTGACCTCGTACACTTTGGCTTTCAAGTGGCCCCACAAATAAAACTCCAGCGGAGTAAGATCATAATAAAAAATAATAAAAATAATAATAAAAATAATAAAAAAATATATTATAATTAAATTTTTGGACTATTTTGTAATTTTATTATTTTTCCCTATGGGTCCAGACTTACGGGACACCCTGTATATAATATATATATATATATATATATATATATATATATATATACAAGGCTAACTTAACTATTTAGTTGTTATTACCATGCCTAAATTATGCAATGAAGTTTAATGTTATCCTTGCGGTTGACTCTGAATAGAATTACATCCGTAATAAGCACAGTATGTAACTATTCCTGGTCTCAAACCAAGGTTTAATTTTAGTTTGGGCATTTTTAATCGTTGAAAGTGTACCTCAATTATAGTGCTTCCATATTTCCATGTTACGCTTGTATTTTGCAGCGCCGTCTGACTGAAAAATGATTTTTAGTTTTAAAAATTTGTACGAGTCCGTTGTTATGCGTTCGTTCTTACTAAATTTTTTAAACTAGAAATACTATATAATACATTTCCCATAAAAACAACACCCTAAATAATGATCGTCACCCCCGTGAACGCGCAAAGCTATTCATAGCTGTAATATTTTTTTAATTTGTGGGGGTCTGTTATCCTATAAAAGTAGAGTGTTTGTGGGTAGCATTAAGTATATATTTTTAAGAAGCAATTGCGAAGTGTTTGAATATTCTTCATCATTCCTGAAAATGAACCAGAAAGTTTGCACGACTTTTTCAAAAAAGGAAGTGTATATTCCCAACACCTAACCTGTTTCCGGTCGTCTAAGTTGAAGTCTTTGTACTTTCGTGCCCATTCCAACCTTTTCTGCACGCATCTTTGCTGTTAACAATGGCTTTATAGATGATCGAATGTAGTCCACGCCACGTTTCACGAACCTCTCTCGCTCTGTTCTTGCAGAAATTTTGATCCCACAACTTTACAATTTTTTAACTCTGTCATATGACGTCTTCCTTAGGTCTTACAAATTCTTAGTAGTTTGGAGTAGTCTCTCGCAGTACTTATCCTCTTTCACCCAACTTTCCCCCGCATTCTACCCACGACAATACCATTGCAGTTGTATTGCTGTATGATTCGATGCCCATCTGATTTTCTACATTTTGGTTACTAGATATCTGTCGAATTGATTTTGGTGTATGTTCGTACAAAGCGATCACCTTGTAAGCGTTGTTCCTCATCAATTGTTCCTGGTCATTTTTATGTATTGCTCAGGATACCCAGTAACGCACGAATGAGAATCTTCGCACACATACTGTTCAAATAATCACAACTTTTATTTACATAAACTATACTTCGGTTTGTCGATTGTTCAAGTCGGCATCGAATTAGAAAAGATTTTTGTAGACATTACCTTTAGGATGCGAGATATTTATATTTTTACATAGATAACGTAATGTCCCAATTTTTCTGGCCAGTAATATATATATATATTGTGTGTGTGTGTGTGTGTGTGTGTGTGTGTGTGTGGTCAGCTCCGGAGCCAGAACAGACATTCCTGCAGCGGAGATGAGCCGGAGCAGGCACTGTTGAAACTCTGGAATGGAGCAGAGGTGAGGCAACAACAGTCGGAGCAGAGAGGAGCTGAAGCCAAAACAGTCGAAGCACTGCCAACCCTAGTCTGGAGTTATTTAACTACCTTTGTAACGGTTATACAAAGTCATAAGACCCGCAGAGAAGTACCTCAATCGCTGAAATCTGACGTCCGAACCGAAACTCGAACACAGCACTTCAGATAAACAGCCAAGTGCTCTACCACAAGTCTATCAATAATCCCAATGTCCCTATATGTATACTTAAAAACTTTCAGATTCCTATCTTTCCGTGGCCACACATATATATATATATATATATATATATATATATATATATATATATATAATATGACGACAGCATATACTGTGACATATTTTCAGCCACATCTAAAATTCCAAACAGCGAGATAATCACGTTATTAATAATCGTTTGATAGATAATTAAGGAATAATTTCCAAAAGTATAAATAGAGGATGGGTTAAAAGAATATTAATTAGTAATTAGAAGAAAGGTATGATAATTAGTAATCACGAAATGGTCTCCGCAAATGATGGACACACCTGTTCAAATATTCAGTATTTTCCCTATTTTTTCGATTACAATCGCATTATGTGTATACCTTTTATGTACATGAACGTATTGACGAATATGTACAACGTGTATACACACACACACGTATGTGATTTTTCTTTGCCATATGTTAGTCAATGTCTAAAATTAGGCAATTTGTAAATTGACTAAAATTTCAGGCAATGTGTAAAATTGTGATACACACCTAACCTAACCTAACCTAACCTAACCTTTCTGGTAATACTGCATATGCATGCCCACTGGTATTTCCCAATATGTTGTCTAGAAATTCATTGTGTTAGGTTAGGTTTTATGTGTATCACAATTTGACACGTTGCTTAAAATTTAAGTCGAATTACAAATTGCCCAATTTTAGACATTAACTGTAACATATATATATATATATATATATACCAATTAAATTTAATAACTTAATAATCAATAGTTATTACGATAATATATAGTCCCTTTCTTATATAAAATGTATTACACCTTCATTAAAGCATCGACAGATTTATTACAGTTGTCATCAATAACTTTTTTTAATGTAAAAAAAAAACCTTTTTTTCAATCATCGAAATTATTTGAGAATAATTGCATCGCGTAATTCAAGAGAAAAGTAGAAATAATTAACTAAATCACTTTTCTTATCGCGTAAAGACTCGATTTAGGCTTTAGGGTATCTGTTCTCTTTAATCTGCCCCAGCCAACCCCGCTGCATTACACAATGTTTCGCGCAATAATCTATGATAGCTTCTCTCGGAAAGCAAGTTCATGGTTTGCGTCTGAAATTGGCGGCTTGGTGGAGTTAAGAATTGTTTTTCTGGCTTTATTATGGACTGTATATTGAGCCAGTAATAATTCTTACTTATTTTGGGTAGTGATTAAATATAGTTTGGGTTCCGCAGTCTTTCAGTGCTGACGCTCTTTTTTATCACGTGGTTCGGCTTCTTTATGCATTTCTCCCTTTGTTTTTTGTGTCCGAGTTTTAATACAAAAAAAATATTTGCCTACAAACAAAATTTAGAAAAATCATAAAAAATTACGAATCAGTTTATGATTGGGTTTTTAATTTTATTACAGTCACCAAAAATTAATAAAATATTAAAAAACAGAAAATATTAAAAAACAGAAAATATTAAAAAACAAAATATTAGAAACCAGATTACAACCAATCAGTAATTTTTTTATGCTTTTTAAAAATTGTTTCTTGGCGAACTTTTTTTCCGAAACTGTAAATGTAAAAAGTATTTATGAGCTTCACAGATCGTTCATTACATTTACTGATCGAATTTCAATCGTTTTCCTGAAGCCTTCTTACGAATCCTATCAACAATGAACAAGAAATAAAAGTATGGGACAAGATAATAATAAAAATAAAGAAAACAAATAAATATTGATACGAGCTCTCTCTCTCTCTCTCTCATATATATAACTATCAATACGAAAGTAGAAAAAAATTATTAAATTCATGTCAGTGAAGTCAAATCGTAATTTTCCGGTCAACTTTAGGATCACTCGTTGATTCAGGGTAGGCCTAGGTTAGGCTAGTTGGTGCATTGTTATAGGCAATCTAATAAGTGAAGTACGCTTCGGCCTAGACGGTATTGCCATTACGGAAATCCGTTCTGATTTGGCAGAGAGTGAAGGAAGTTCGTTAAATCTGTTATTTTATGCGAGTTATTATGACACGTTTAACCGTGGAAGACAAGGTTGTGTGAAACTTCACAAGGAAAACGGTTCGGTGCTAAAAGAATAGTGAATCAGTATCCTAATCGACATTGGTGGGTACGTAGTGTGTCGCGTTTGTTTAAAAAAAAATCGTAAAACGGGAATTCACGCACAAAAGCCAGAGCCAGGAAGTGGTAAGTGAACTTATTTGCGGCCAAGAAAACAATCTCCGTTCAAGTTTGAGTGTATAGATGACTGCTAATTGCACCGGTAATAAGAAATTCAGTGCATCAAATTGCAAACAAAAACCGGTCTAAAAGCATTTAAGCGCTTCCAAATGCATCGCATATCTGAACATTCCAAACGTGTACAATGTTGCCGTCTACTGTTTCGCCGTTTTAGATCAAACAACGACGTGTCTACGGTATTATTTGGTTTACGGATGAAACTGTTTCCCCTATTGTAGGGCCACTATTGAACTATTGTACGCTAACGTAATTAAAGGTCATTACCAAAAGCACGTCCCTTCAGTCAGTCTGTGATGGTTTCTGTTGGTGTTTTCACCGATAAAGGTGTGAAATTTGATTCAAAACACTACTGTAACGATATCTTGTGCAAGATGTTGCCTGAAGTTGGAAGTTACGGTGAGAAATATGTTTTTCAGCAAGAAGACTGTCCATATCATAGGTCCGGCAACCATTGCATATATTTGCAAAAACAATGTCCCGATTTCATCGCGCCAGAAAATTGGGCACCAAATAGTCCGAATTTAAATCCAGTTGACTATTTCATTTGGGGACATTTAGTTGACAAAGTTTACAGATAAAATATTTAAGATGTCAATCAACTTCGAGAGCGCATTCTGACAGCGTATGAATGAGCTCGATCGAGACAATTTCTGCAGCAGTTCGCCAGTGGTGCACAAAGCTGCAATTAATTGGTCATTGATAACACTGCCCAACACCAATTTTGCTGATTTAACTCTAACACCTGTTTTTAGGTAACTTTGGTGTGCTGATTTGAAAAATCACCTTAGTTTTTGCCTATCACGTCAGGTTATCGAGCAATCAAATACGGATATTTTGGAGATATCGCATTTTGGCAGGGTTATGCCCAATTTTTTTTCTTTTCAAAAATAAGTTTTACATACTCAGAATCAGCATGGAAAAGTAAACAATTGTGCAGGGAGTGAACTTTAACATACAATGGTAATATTGACACATAAAGTGATTAAAAGTGTTTAAATAAGCAAAAAATGAATCCATATTAATGCAAGCACGGGACCAGTTTTCTTAACATTGTCTTTTTCTTGTTTTCTTACTTTTTAGTGCTGATAAATTTTCTCTTATAGGACTTCCTAGAATGAGAGATGTCAAGACAATCTCTTTGCAGGCTCCAGCAGTAGTCAGCCATCATATGGGTATCCCATCTTCCTTGGTATCGTTCTTTCATCACTTTGATATCTTGGTAGAACCTTTCACCTTGCTCTTCACTAACATCACCAAGATTTTCTGGAAATTTATCCAGATGACTGTTGAGATAGTGAACTTTAATGCTCATGTTGCAACCCAACTGCTGAAAGTTTACAAGTAACGTCACTAGCTCTCACTCCGCCAATGGGAAGTCTCTCTCAGATCATGACGTCACGCTCACACCTGGGGAAATCACAGATACCCAAGATTTTAATATGTTGTACATGACCTTTAGATTTAATGCCCAGATTTGCGTATTCCACAGATAAAATTTTAACAGCAAAACAGCTGTTAACAGGTCTCAAAAATCATCAATTTTGATAAGCGCCCTTCATGGATCACCCAAAATAGGCATATTGCATTGCACGAAAACCTGATGTGATGGACAAAATCTAAGGTGATTTTTGAAATCAGCACATCAATATTATCCAGAAACAGGTCTTAAAATTAAATCAGCAGCAAAACATTTTTTTTTGGGTTGGGCAGTGTAATAGAGGAGGACACATTGACCACTCGCCTCGTTAACATTTTATTCAGTTTGTTTTTGTTCACTGTAAACTTCTTCAATGTTCAGCTAAGTCTTTAATTACCTTCCTTGTCAACTTTATTTTTTAACCACTATTGTTCAAGTTGAATTTGTAAAGAGACCACTCATCCAATTTGAATTTCATTTTAAGGATAATATAAAGGATTTAATAAGATTTCTGTATTTCTGTTTCATTTAGTTATCCTTAGAATTGTTTTTATTAACCCTGTGAAAAAGGTGGCCACGTTTTTGGGGACAGTATATATATATATATATATATATATTATATATATATATATATATATATATATATATATATATATATAATATATATATATATATATATATATATATATATACACACAGGGTGGCTCAAAAGTCAGGAGCCAAATTAAATTTTTTTAACTAAACGAAAAAAATTCATTCTCTCTGGCTCCTTTGACTCCTAACTTGTGCGCCACTTTGTGTTTATATATATATATATATATATATATATATATATATCTATATATATATATATATATATATATATATACACACACACACAGGGTGTCCGGGCTTAAATGGCAATAAAGTACATTTATAATGTTTTATTTTATTGCCATTCAAGCCCGGACACCCTGTATATATAATATATATATTAATATATATATATATATATATATATATATATATATATATATAAGCAGGGGGGGGTACACAAACTGATAAGAAAGACACGAGAACAAAAAAAAAACGAAAAAGCAAACAAACCAACTAAAACGTTCACAAAAAAACTGAGGCGACTTCATAAATAAAAGGTAAATAAAAGAGAATAATAAATATGAATACACAAACAAAGAATGAAGAAAGCAAATGAAAATATGAACAAATAATGATTGTAAATAATGAAAGGCAAAATGAAAACTAAACAGGAAAAGGAAAAGAGGAAAGCAAACGAGGAAGGAAGCAAGCAACAAAATAAGGGCCGAGTAAGAAGGTGATAATGGAATTAAATGTAGACAAGGAGGAGTAGGGCGAGAGGTCCTCTTGGGAGGCCATGGAAGGCTCAACTGTCAGGGCGAGAAGTGGAGATCGGTGTCTCCTGATTGCAGACGAACTATCATCATTTTCGGACATTATTAATGCACGAGATTCATCAGCGCAGCATGCAAGAAATGGAGGGAGTAAGGGCGAAGGAGGGGAATGGAAGGAGATAGGGGAGGAAGGATATGAATAGAGGGAGGGTTGGTTATAGAGTGGGGACGGAGGAGGGGGAGAGGGAAAAAGGGTGGTTAGGGTTTTAGTTCCTGGAAGGCTAAAAAAAAGTTGCTGAAAGAAGAAATGACTTCTCTTTCTGAATGTGGGGACACGGTTGAGGGGTTATAAGAGTTGGCACTGAGGGGTTATGAGAGTTGGCACTGTTGTTAATAAGGATTTTTTTTAAAATTAGCTTAGTGAAGGAACCATGGTAATATCTTCACTTTTTTTAATATCTCCAATTAATTTATAAGCTACTTATATATATATATATTCTATAAATATATATAATATATATATATATATATATATATATATATATATACAGGGTGTTCCAGAAGTCTTGGAGGGGTTTTAGTTTTATTTGGCTCTAACGTTTTTCTTTTTTTATTAATTTATTTATTTTTATTTTTCAATTAAAGTACCCTTTATCCTGGACAGTGCAACAAAGAGAGGCTATTGTAGGACTTTATTTGACAAACAACTCTTCCATCGTTGCAGCTCAAAGGGCGTTTAGATTAAAATTCAACACACATTCTGCTCCTTCTGATCGAGCTATTCGATGGTACGTCGCTAAATCTCGTATGGAAAAGGGTCAGGGAGACGAACCACGGACTAGGCGTTCTCGGACAAGCCGAAATCCAACTCGGGTTGAGATGGTTCGTGAAAGCGTTGAGGAAAATCCACATCAGTCCGACGACGCAGCCAGGAATTAAACATTTCAAGAAGTTTCTTACATCGAATTTTATGAGAGACGATATCAATCTTTACCCGTACAAAATTCAAATTGCTCAAGAAATCAAACCACAAGAGTCGGATAACGTACGCTAATGTGATTTTTGATTTACACAACGAAAATGAAGATTTTCACCAGATATTACATTTGTAATTAAAATCGCAATAAATATATTTTCAAGTGTTACAAACGTTTTTTTATTTGATCCCCAAACAAAGAAGTTACAGCCAAATAAAAACCCCTCCAAGACTTCTGGGACACCCTATATATCGAAAAAGTGAGTTACAAGGACAAGAGGAAGCCTCAAAGACCTTTAGATCCGGTTCCTGTTATTAAACTGGTTCATTTTGTAACTATTCTAGCAGTAGTAGTAAACTGGATAGAAAAGCATAAAGTTCTCTCCCCACCCTCTTCGCCAGAGGCGGGTACGTAAAAAGGTTGAAAAATACTTTCACCCTGGAAAAGTAGGCAAAAAAATTTTTACAGGAAAGAGGAGAATATATAAACTAGCTCTACAATTACGCTAGCACCACACACACACACACCACACACCACACACACACACACACAGATTGTACACTGGATAGCACCACTGTATAAACTAACAGAGAGAGAGAGAGAGAGAGAGAGAGAGAGAGAGAAATGTTATTAAAGAGAAAAACAAAGTAGTTCGTTCTAAATTTATCAAGTAAACTTAACTTTTATATGAACGCAATATCTTAACAAAAATTATGCAATATTTAACAATTTTACTTCAAATACAACAATAAGAAAAACAATAATTGTTTATTTCAGATGTTCAAAGTGTCTTCCTTCAAACTGAACACATTGTTCACACCATCCAACTACTGATCGACAGACATAAAAGTTTACTAGGTAATTTTAGAACGCCCTGTATATGTGCCTCGGTGGTGTAGTGGTTAGCGTCGCTGACTAGAAATCGATCGAGACCCGGTGACGGTAGGTGGCGCGCAGCAAAACCCAGCTGTTCATCCTTCCACACAATAAAGAAATTGGTTGGTAGATAAATGGGTACCATGGGTAGACTAGCAGTTAAGATGCTGGGCTGCTGGTGGGGCGTAGTTCGGATTCCACGTTAAACTGTAGGTCTAAGGTGGAGTGACAGGCTTGACCTTCCTCAGAACGAACAATTCGGGCGGAAGAAAAACCAAGGTTAACCAAGGTACTGTACACACACACACACTATAATATATATATATGTATGTGTATATATATACACACACGAGTATATACACAAAATATCAGGAAAATTTCAAAAAAATTAATAGTTAGATTACACAATAAATAATAGATATTATTCACCGTAACATTAAATGTACCGGCGGCTCGTTGTTTAGGAACGTGTTATCAGGGGCTTTTTCTCAATGCCTTTTTACCATCTATATTATTTAGAAGGTTTAAAAAAAAAAAAAACTCATAAAAATTTAAAGCATATACATAAAGTAACACACCACAAAATGAACAGTTTGCATATTTTATGACCATAACATAAGCAGAAAGCTTGTAACATATTTTCATTCAACTTTATTATTCACCAAACCGTTTACAGGGAGTTAAAAAACAAATTCTTTTAAATTAACAGTAGGAAAAAGTTCTCCGGATATTATCGAAGGAAAAATAAAAAGCTATTTCACTTCTAATTTGCTAGTCATGAGGAGGTAATCAATACGAGCCCACTGAATTCTTGGATACGAAAACGAAATAATTTATAATTAAAAAAAAAGTTAGAGAGAGAGAGAGAGAGAGAGAGGAGAGAGAGAGAGAGAGAGAGAGAGAGAGAGAGAGAGAGTTAATAGAAAATAACACGTTTCTTTCTAGCTTCAATTTACTTATAGAAAAATCACATGTATCATATTATATGGCTCTATATATATATATATACAGAACATAGTTTTCAAACGAAAAGGACTGATCATTCTATAATTTCTATAACTTGAAAATGAGCAGTTCTCTCTTGAAAACCTTATACAGACAGTTGACAAAAATAAATAGACATCACTGACATTGCGCAATATTTGTTAAAGAAAGCAAACCAAGCAAAGACGAGTTATTAAAGATAAATGTAATGATGGGGTTGTTTTACTTCCTTCGCAACATTCAGGGTCATATGACGGAGTGGACCTATAGCTTTACGTGGGATCCGAACCATGGGTCACGCGGAGGACGGTCTCCCATCCAACTACTACACAGACCCAATGTCGCTTAACTTCGCTGAGCGACGGGAAGCGGTATTATGACAGTGGCCTCGACGTAGCTATGGTAATATGGTAAGGTGACTGAAAGCAACGAATCATTGATAGTTACAAAATTCCACGCGGCAAAGATTCGTGTGAATTGAGAGATTTCCCTTCAGGATGAATTGGTGGCCTTTGGAAAGGTTGTTTAGTCAAAGGGATATTTCACGTCGGCTTCGTATTCCACTGTCAACCATTACGAGTAACAGAGTGGTTGTGCACATTGAAGACAACCAACAATACAACACAACAGTCCAAGTCCATCACAGAGAACATTGCTGGCCCTCAGACGAAGTGCAGAGGTGAACCCACGAGAAACTGCTTGTGAATTGGGCGTTCAGTTGGACGTTAGTTCTAGAACCATCAGAAGATATCTCAACCCTATTATAGGGCAGCTAGAAGAAAGTCTATGCTAGCCCCTCGCAACGTTGTTCGTCGCAAGCAGTGGGCAGCATCGATGAAGAACCGGGACTCTCAGTTTTGGAGCACCGTAACATTCACAGAGGAGTCCCGACTTGTCTCATTTTTGGACAGTGGGCGGTGTGGGTATGGAGACGTCCATCACAGGAATTTTCACAGAAGCACCTGCAGACTACAATTACGGTGTGGACTGCCATTTGAATTACGGGACGATCAGAACTGGTAATATGCTACGGAACCGTCAATTCTTCAAAATATCAGAATATTTTGGAGGCAGGCCAGCTACCACTTTATGTCAATGGTAATCTGTCTCCATCACTCACTGTGCTCATGGAAGATGGTGCCCCTACCCACATAGTTCGTGCAATTCAGAGGAGGCATGAAGTCCATGGCATCGTACGCCCGCTATGGCCACTGGCCAGGTCAGTCACCCGACATGAATCCCATAAAACATGTACAGTACATGCTGGACAGGGCAGTGAAGAGGAGACGTCAACCAAAGCTCTCATCCAGGGAAACCCTAATTATGGTTCTGAAAGAGAAACGAGCTGTAGTACCTCAAGATGACATTAAAAACTTAATCGATGGAATGACCCAGCGTGTTTTAGCTTTGCACAGGGCAAAGTGGGGGGGTGCAACACGGTTCTAAACTGATTGTTTCAGTGGTAATTACTTGTGGTGTTGTAAAATCATTGCACAGTAATAAAAAGAGATATCGAAACTGTGTCTATTTACTTTTGTCAACTTTGTGTGTACATATATAATATCCAGGAAGCTCATTTATCCAAGAGTCACCTGAGCAAAAGCAGAAACGAGGTAAGTGGCCGGCTCAACTCCACCCGATACCAGCGACTAGGAACGAACCAGAGCTTCACCGCTCAGAGTCCATCACTGTAACCACCGTAACATATAATATATATATATAAATGGTAAACGAGAAGTCTGGCCCATGTGACATATCTATTAACTCATTAAGTTTTCTATAACTACAGGCCGTGAAGCCGTATTATATATATAATATATATATATATAATATATATATATATATATATATATATATATATATATATATTAGTGGTGCACCGATTAATCGGTATCGGCACCTTGCATGCCGATTAATCGGCATTTTACCGATTAATCGGCAATGCAAGGTATTTTCATAATATCGGCATGCCAGGTGCCGATACCGATTAATCGGTGCACCACTAATATATATATAAATATCACTTCTCTCACATAAAGTACTACGGACACTTCATAACGTTATAGCATTATACGCTTCTTTTGAATGTTCATTTTTGTAGGGTTACCCGAAATCCGTGTATGGTTTAGAAGTCTCAGCCACGCACCATTCAGTAACTAAAAGATAACATTCAAAGAAGCGTGACACTCGTGATATTTTTTGGAGCGACTGACTGTGATTATTGGAATAACTTTAAGCAGTTTTTATATTGATGAAGATAATCTATTTATATCAGAACTTTCGCGACATTTAACCCCAAATTTGAAAGGACATCCATGGGGTGACAAATTATTGGTTTCGTACCAAAGAATCAGACGATATTTGACTTCGTGTAACTACTGTAGATGTATATTGATGTGAACAAGAGTGAACAAAGCCATATACTATACATACATTATGATGGATAATTAGTATAGATTTCGACCATACATTTATAGGTGATAACCTATCATGGTTCTCCTGCACTCGTTAAACGAACTCTTTTATAAGACACCCTCAACACCACAATGTGATCACCGTGTGAAAGATTATTACTTTCATTTTGTAACACAGAATCTCCCCTTGCGGCATTCAAACGCAAATTGAATAACAGCGGCGAAATTAACGCTCCAAACTACGTATGTATGTACAGGGTGTCCATAAATTATTCACCCCATTATAAGCCTTAATAAATTCGTTATTATAGGAGCTATCTTAAAACGGTTTGCGGCAATTAATAACACAACGGGAAATTTTTGTTTTAATTCAGTAAACCTCCACGTGAGCCCCATTGGTAGCACGCAGAACATCAAGGCGATAGATGATTTCGTTCCAAACATTAAGAAGCATGTCTTGAGTGATGGAAGCTAATGTCTCTTCAATCCGGTGTCTTAATTCTGTAATGTTATTAACCTTCTTTGCATACACTCTGTCCTTTGTGTAGCCCCATAAAAAGAAATCCAGAGGCGTGATATCCGGGGAACGAGGAGGCCATGGAATAGGGCCATCTCGCCCGATCCAACGAGAAGGGAACTTTTCAATGAGGAACCTCCGCACTTCTAATCCCCAGTGTGGCGGTGGCCCATCTTGCTGAAAGAACACACGGGGCTGCATATCCTCAAGCTGAGGTGCAGCCTACCATTCAAGCATATCTAGGTAATTTGTAGCCTTCACAGTGTTCTCATGGAAGAAAAATGGTCCAATCACACGGTTATGGGAGAGAGCACACCAAACTTTTATCTTGGGACTGTTGCGTTCGTGTTCAATAAATTCATGGGGATTTTCTGATCCCCATATACGGCAATTGTGTCTGTTGACTTTACCAGACAGATGGAATGTCGCTTCATCACTGAGAACGACATTGTTCAAAAAATGCTCATCTTCATCAATACGGTCAAGAATGTCAACAGCAAACTGTACCCGTTTGGGTTTGTCATTTGGTAGAAGTTTCTGCAAGGTTTGCAATTTGTAGGCATAAAGTTTCAACCTCTTGTGAACCACTTTATGCACTGTTGAACGCGGTATTTGCAGTTCTCGGCTTGCTCGGCGGATGGATTTTGTAGGACTTCGGATAAACGCCTCCTGAATTCCTGCTTTCTTATCTTCAGACACACTAGGCCTACCAGCTCCTTCTGATGTAGCACACTGCCAGTTTCTTGAAATTGTTTCAGCCATCGCTTGAGTGATTGCTTTGTTGGTGGAGTTTTCTGATATTTCTCCCGAAAACGTCTCTGTACAGTAATTGGAGATTTGGTTTCCCATATCCACAGCACACACATTGCTTTCTCCTTCACTGTCGCCATTGTGCCCCTAGTGAATGTTCTGCGAAATAAAGAAAAAAATTTCTTGAGTTATGTTATTAATTGCCGCAAACCGTTTTAAGATAGTTCCTATAATAGCTAATAGCGAATTTATTAAGGCTTATAACACTGGCCAACAAAATGAAACTTTTTTTCTCATCACAAACATGATCACACTTTTCTTAATGCATATTTCGTGCTGATTCCGAATCTGGTTTAATTTTTTTCTAGCACGTATAGTTATATAGATACACTGGTTTTGATATTTTTAAGTTTTTGATATTGCTATAAGAAAACTTATGGATGTATAGATCACACTTAGGAATGCTAAACAACAAATACATCATATACCTTATTCATTGTACTTATAAATAAAGAATATATACATTATTTTATTAAAAGCGCTGTGTGTGTGATTTCCTTTTGTAAATTTGGCCTGGATTGTCACGATACAGCATCCAACAATGGTCCGCCATCATGCTTTCATTCCAATATCCTTGGTAGCGCTTCTCCATCATCTGAATATCTTGATGGAAGCGCTCTCCTTGCTCGTCACTCACTGCACCAAGGTTTTCAGGAAAGAAATCTAAGTGGGAATGCAGGAAGTGAATTTTTAACGACATTCGACACTCCATTTCTTTGAAGGCATCAAGGAGGTTCTTGACTCCATCTTTATACGCAGGTGACTTGTTGCTTCCAAGAAAGTTTTCACATATCCATTTGAACGCCAGCCAAGCCTTCAATTCCAGCGGACTTAGGACTTTTTCAAATTCAGTGTCATTCAAACCTCCCTTATTTGTGGCCCAACAAAAATTCCTTCCTTCAATTTTGCTGCAGTAACCTTCGGAAATTTCCTTGAAAGGTATTGGAACCCTTCAGAATTGACTTTACCCATTGCTTTAACAAAATTCTTCATTAAACCAAGTTTAATGTGAAGAGGTGGCAGATAGATCTTTTGGGATCCACTAAAGGGACAGACTGGACATTGCTTATCCCTGGGACATATGTATACCTAAGTGGCCAGTCACTTTTGGTGTAATGTTCTACAGTGGCGCGACTGTCCCACAGGCAAAGGAAACAACAAAATTTTGTGAATCCTGACTGCATACCCATAAGCATTCCTATAACTTTTAGATCTCCACAAACATTCCATTGATGACTGTCGTATTTGATTGCCTTAAGTAGTATATCCATATTGTCATATGTCTCTTTTAGATGGACGGAATGGGCAATGGGGATGGATGGCATTATATTACCATTATGCAAAAGAACTGCTTTCAGGCTTCTCTGCGACGAATCAATAAAGAGGCGCCACTCAGATGCCACATACGTCTGAGATATGGCTGTAAATAGTCCATTGATGTCATGGCAATAACAGAGAGGACCGTCTACTGAAAAGAATGCTGTTAATTCAAAATTCCGCTTTCGGTAGTAACTAATACGAACATTGTTCTCAAGTAAATTGTTCTCCTTTAGTCTTGAGGCGAGAAGATCTGATTTCTCTTTAGACAGCGATAAGTCTCTAACAAGATCATTCAACTGTCCTTGGGTTAACTTTTTAGGCTCTAAATGTCTACCTTCAAAAGTGTACTCTGATTCTGTAGATGGTCCGGAAACGCCAGTTGCACCTTCACTTTCCATGTCATCTATGATAGAATCTAGCCTATCACTTGGGGGAATTGGAATGGGCAATGTTTCATCATGTTTTACTGGTCTACATGCTGAATCCAAGTTTGGATATACAATCTGGTGTTTGTTCTTGGCAGAAAACCCCATTAAGTTCACACTACAAAAATAACAGTCTTCATGATGATCTCTCGGCTCCCTCCATATCATGGGTATGGCAAATGGCATTGAAGCTTTCTTTTTGTTAAGCCAATCACGTAATCCATTTGAACAGCCAGAACAGATTTGATGTGGCGCCCATGGTTTATCTTGGTCACCTAGATGGCAACCAAAGTATAGCTTGTATATTTTCTTAATGTCGGTTGTAATACTTCGTCGCTGTGTTTTAGTTGTCAACTGGCCGCATACGAAACAGAACTTGTCGGGTCATTCTTACATTGTCGAGGCATGTTGACTGACCTGAGCAAACTATAAATTCAAAAAAAATGTACACCAACTTGACACAACAAGTTCTTGGACTGGACTGATCTTTTGACACACAAAGCACGGCGTTGTTGCCTGAATCACAATGCTGCTAGACGTAAAAGCTCACACCTGAAATACATAAGATGTATAATTAAGATAATTGAAATAAATAAGATGAATAAACTAAAAAAACAATAAAATAAACACAATCAAATGTTGAAATATTAGTATTTTGCCTATTTAAAATGGTTAAATCTGTGTAGTTATATATATGCCTTCATCTTGAAAACTATACGTGCTAGAAAAAATCTGAATGCAGTTTTGGAATCAGCGTGAAAAATGCTATCCAGCCACCACAAATTTTACCTGATGAAAAATCTTTGTTGACCAGTGTAATGGGATGAATAATTTATGGACACCCTGTATATTTCGGACGGGAACTTTAAAAAATAAAAATTAAAAGTTAAAATTTCTTTGTTAATCGTAAAAATTCATCGAATTTTAAATACTTTAAAATGTCATATAAAATTAACAAAAAAATACTCGATTACAAGAACCAAATACAAGGTTAACATTTTACTATCTAACCCAAATACTGTAGTTAATCCAACCAACGCTAACCATTTAAATATGTTACCAAAAACATAAGCATGGTTTGTGTAATGATCGTATGGTTGAATTAACAATTGAATTCTACTTAACCTAACCTATACACAGAGATGGGCACGATCTTGATCTTCAAGATCAGATCGTGATCTTGAAGATCAAGATCGTGATCTGATCTTGAAGATCACTTTTATTATGGTGATCTTGATCTTGATCTAAGATCACTTTATTTCTTGTGATCTTGATCTTGAAGATCACTTTAGACTTCAAGATCACTTTTAATTTCAGATTCTTAAATATGCCGCTATGCGAATGTCATTTGTTTTTTGTCCAAGCGACATCTGGTGGCAACTTTGTTCAACACCGACTGTTTATGTTTTCTGTTAGTTGGGTGACTTGCGTCATGCGTGGGCTCATGGAAGGTGTAGTTGCTGTGGAATTTAGGCTCGTAAAAAGTGTAATTTACTGTGCAATTATGTTAAAAGTGTTCTATTAATATATTATTATATATAGGCATAAAATATAGCCTATAGGTCCGTATTCATAATAAATTAATTCTAAACATATTTTATTTACAGATTGAATTTTTTAATAATGAGTGCAATTTTACAACTTCAACAGGCTCCCAAGGGAACCAAATATTCTAGGTTGTCACCAGAACAGTATTCAATATATTTAGATAACAATGTTAGTAATAAGGATCAATCTGTGCTATTGAACGGAAAATATTTTCAAATTGTCGAAAAAACTGGAAACAGTATCAAAGTTATTTGTAGGCAGTGTACAAAGAAAACTACAATTCTGTCTGCTGGCCTCGACTCAACAAGCAATCTTCTGAGGCACCTCAGGGTTAGTACTACTTAGTAACTAAGTAGTAAGTAGCAACATTAACATAATGGTTCAAGTCATATTTTAAGTGACTGGTGCCATACAAGACTAATGCTACATTTACATAGACGTCCATTTGAATATATTGTGCACTTCAGATATTAATAGATTATGGACTAGTAACTACATTAAAAACTGCCGATATCCAACTATAATAAAACGCCAGGTGTATCTGTCTTTCTCTCTGTCTGATCCATGTCTGTAATTTCTCCTATTTAGTTACTGAAGGACGAAATTCGGCTTTCAATTTAACATAGGATAAAAATGCACTGATCATGGTGAAAATAATTTTAGTTAAAGATAACAAAATTTTAGAATCTTGTTAAGTATTAATTTCAACTAGAAGTTTGATACTCTGATAAAATTATACAGGGTGTTCAAGAAGTCTCTCCGCATGATAATAATTTATTTTCTTGTGCAGAAACTACATTCGGATCTTTTGGGTGAATATGAATCGGAGAAGAAATCTCGCAAGCGTCCAGCTAAAGAAGATGATGCCAGCGGCAGCAATGCTGGCCCTGCCAAAATTGCCAAGCAGTCAACACTAAGCATGTTCCACATTTCCAAGCAAAAACCAGGACCACCAATATGCAAGGATATCCTTGAAAAGAAGATTCTCTCGCTTGTGGCTAATGGGCTCCTACCATTGAGCCTAGTTGAACTACATGAATGGATCTTTCATGTTAGTATAACTCAAATATTTGCTATTTTTTCCATAGCTAATATCTGATTAAAATAATTAATCATATTATTTGTATGAACATTAGACTATCGCTAGCCTAGCTAAATATTTTGATATTTTTTCCATAGCTAATCTATTGTATTTGTTTTAATTTTTAAATATTTTTTTCAGACGTCAACCCGGCTGTTCAGGTGCCATCTAGACGCACCCTGGCTAGATCTCTTGCAACAACAACCAGTACAATGAAGGAAGACATACAAGCAAAACTGGCAGCAGTCGACCATGTGTGTGTTACATGCGACATATGGTCAACTAATCACCGCAGTTTCATGGGAGTCACTGCGCATTGGGTATGCTATTGATTTAGTGTATTATTTTTATATAATTGATAAATTGACCATTGGTGATAGACTGATAGTCTGATAGACTTATAGTATAATCTTTTCAATTATTCGACATGTGTTCCTCATTCATTAATTTGGTGAGTCTTCATTTTGCTGTGATTCACAGTAATTTCACACTAATTCACTGATTCTGTCATCTGTCAGATTCACAGCAAAATGTGGAAGAGTCCATATTCACAGGCTGTGAATATGGACTCTTCCACATTTTGCTCTTATGGGATGGGTCACTGATGTGGTGGTATGGTAGGCGACTCATCGCTGAATTGCCTCCTTTATATCACATAGTTCTTCTCTTCAATGTTTGGTGGCGCAGTTTAGCTGGTGCGTGTCTAACCAATATTATTAAATTAAGCTTAAAAAAATGTTCATACAAACATTGATTTTATATTCTTACATTACAGATCAATGATGACTTGTCGCGAGGATCAGCTGCACTGGCATGCCGAAGATTTCGTGGAACACATAGCTTTGATAAAATTGCTGGAATATTGGACAGGATCAACTCGGAGCATGGTTTATCTTATAGAAAAGTTGTATCTACAGTCACCGACAATGCATTGAACATGGTGAAATGCTTTAAAGAGTTCGGTGTTCGTGTTCAGAATCGTACTGACGACATTGATGAAGATGATGCAGATGAAGATGATGATGAAAAAGATTCAGATGAAGAGGTTATCATCAGCAACTTTCCTGAACATTCAGGAGAGCATGGAGAGGAGTCAGTGAAACTATCATCCCATATTCGATGTGCCTCCCACACATTGGACTTGGTAGCAACAACTGATGCAGATAAAGGACTGAATTCACCTGGACTAAAGAAGATAAAGCATTCTGCAATGGGAAAATGTTCGGCGCTGTGGAATGCTGCTGGTAAACCCAAGTCAGCAGAAAAAATACAGGAAATAACTCGCGTCCAATTTAGGTACCCATGCGTCACCCGATGGAACTCAATGTACGACTCATTAAACCAAATATATAAACATAAGAACGACGTGAATGTAGCTCTTGAAGAACTGAATCTACCCATCCTCAAAGACAATGAATTGGAATTTATTTCAGAATATTTGTCTGTTCTAAAACCAATTGCAGCAGCCCTCAACAAATTACAGGCAGAGAAAGAATGCTACTACGGTTGTCTTCTTCCAACAGTCCTAGTGACTCAAGATGCCCTCGCAAGATTGGAGCCTATCCAACCAAACGACCTGCGCTTGAGACTCTGCATGCCATTACTGGCAGCAGTTGTCTCTGGCTTCAATGCCAGATTTGGTCATTTTTTGTCGTTGAGCCCCGAGGTAACTGATGCCGTTTTGGCCTCAGTATCTCATCCGTATTTCAAACTTAGATGGATATCATTGTTGCAAGGGCCTAATTTCGGCGATCATGAAGCAATTAAGTCTCAAGTAAAAGACAAGCTGCAAATGGCTGTAAGAAATTGTAATTCTGACAGCAGTGGTAATAGTTCGGTGAACTCAGACTCATCATCTGAAGACGATTTCTTCAGAACTATGGACGGCTCAGTCTCTGCTCCTAACAACAAGGAAGACTTGGAAGTCCTCAATTATTTGCAGGACACCAGTAAGGCACTCGACTCTTTAGATAGGTATCCTGCTATAAAGAAGATCTTCAAGAGGTATAACACCACGCTACCTTCCTCTGCACCAGTGGAACGGTTGTTTTGTTTGCTGGCATGGTTCATAGCCCCAAACGAAGTCGTCTCTCGGATGGTAACTTTGAACAATTGGTTTTGCTGAAAGCAAATGTTTACAGCGGTTGAACATTAAATTAACACTCTTAACTTGCGGTTTTTACCCTTATATTGTCAGTAATTGCGTACTGCAGTAAAACTGTAAAATTAAATTCTATGTAAAAAATGTTTACTTATATATGCTGACCATTCATTGATATGGGTTATGGACCTGGTGAAATGAGAATTGAGAAAAATAGAACTAAAAACTATATGTAGGTCATTTAATAGTTTTTTCTTTGCTGATAAGTTATGATAATACTAAGTTTTAAGTTTACCACCTGAAAAACTGAAAGGGGAATCGTCAATCCCCGTGGTTTAGATCAGGTGACATGGGTAGGATGCGATGCTTGTATTGCCTCAGCCCTCAGGGGAGTATTAGGAGTGATACTTTACAGGAGTGATTAACAAAATAATTTGTTTTTGTTTACTCTACAAGAGTACAACTTTTTTCAATTCATATAAAAGATCTTGAAAAGTGATCTTCAAGATCACGATCTTGATCTTCAAGATCACATTTTTCTGGTGATCTGATCTTGATCTTCAAGATCACATTTTTCTGGTGATCTGATCTTGATCTTCAAGATCACCAAAGTTGGTGATCTTGCCCATCTCTGCCTATACATCACTTTTATTTAAGAAAATGAAAATTCACAAAATATAAAATCCTCTCTCAATACTTCCATTAACATTATAATAAAGTTAGATTAGAGTTAGATTAAGGCTACATTCAAATAAAATATGTTTTGCTCACTCAAGAATTCTCAACTGGAGACCACTAATCACAATAGTGGCGTGAAGTGGAGAAAAAGTCGCACGAGACTGTATGCAATGGTTTTATTTTAATTAAGATAAGTTTCGTCTGAAATTAATATACAGGGTGTTTCTAAAGTAACCATCTATTTTGGTGAAATAGGGGGATTTTAAACAATTGTTATATTGGCATAATGGTATGTGCATTGTTATACAAAATTCATGTATTTATAATATTTCAATTGCTTTACACGATTTTTTGTTAATTATTTTATTTTATTTTCAGACCCATATCATTGATGATGAATGTGCAAGAACGGGTTTATGTAGTAACATGCAGGATAAAAGGCATGAAGTGCAATGAAATTTGAGAAAAGTTTGAGAGAAGGTTTCTTAAAACAGGCCCTAGAGACCAGGCTATTCGCGAATTAGTAAACAAATTTATGAGGACTGGATCTGTGCATGACGAGTGTAGATCTGGACGGCCAAGAAGATCTCACGAAAGAATCGAATCTGTTCAAGAAGCATTCGAAGAGGATCCACAATTATCGATTCGGAGGGCATCCCACAGATTAGAAATTCCACAAACAACGGTTTACAGAATTCTACGTTATGATTTAAAGAAAAAGCCATACCACATTCAAGTGTTCCACAACTTACAAGAAGATGATTATCCACGAAGAGCAACAATGTGTGCCGAGCTTACATATATATATATATTTTCATGTTTTAAAGGTTTTTTTTTTATAATTCATATTATTTCGCAAAATAGATGGTTACTTTAGAAACACCCTGTAGAGACGTCTTTTTAACTCTGAAAATAAATTTCTATATAAAAACCTATTGAGTAGATTGGCTTCCGCAGAAACATGAAAGATAAGGAAGAGGGTTTAATTCAATATTTCTTCGTCGTGACACTTTTTCGATTGTAGAAACTTCAAAATTTGGACCTACATGCATTTGGTTAATTTAACCTAGCGTAACTTAACTTATGCTAACCTAACTTAATCTAACCTTGTCGATTTTGTCACGGTGATCAGATGTCGTTAGGTTACAAAATTTTTCATCACGTATGCGACCAGGAATGGGTAAACTATTGGAATACTGGTCATCCAACTCGTCTTGTAAACATTCCATATAGTGTTTATTGCAAACAATTTCAACCAGTACAAAATACAGAACTAACTCCTGTTATTATTTTCTGTTTGAATTTGGGCGTTAAGTTAATTTTTTAATTATTTTGATCGTCTTTTTTTATTTTTATGCAGGAGGGAAGGGTCAGTTTTAAAACTGTAGCAGAGAATGCTGACACTCTAAATTAAGAATCCCTAACGTACAGCCCCGAGGTTGGATCCGGCAGCCGTGCTTATCTAAATTTATATAGTATTTGATATATGTGTCAACTAAACCTACTCGAGGTACTTCTCCCCAAAACATTCGACGGCAATTGCAGTAAAATAACTTGCACTAGTCCACGGTAATTACGTTATGCCGCAGTTTAAGTTATTGTATTGCAATTGACATCTTACGTTTGGCAGGCAAAAACTCCTTAAATTGTTTAGTATTATATAAAAAGTAAAATAATTTACGCTGGTGGCTCCACAAATTTTAAATAAGTTAACTGCTTTTGAGAGTTATTGCCGCTTTAGGGGAAACAATTCTGTTCTCATTCTTCTGTATTTGTTGTGTTTATTGTTTACTTAAGTTATTATGGACGGCTTTGAGTTCGGGTCACCGTTACTTCCTGGCCCGTGTGCGAGGTAGGACACCTGAATCCAGTCCATGAACATTGACAAGGTGGAGGCCCCGCTGTACATGAATAGTAAGGACGCTTTAGAAGTAACCTCAATAATTCGCTTTTTGTACGCACATCATTAACATCTTACAATTTGTAAAGTAGTTAAAAGGTAAATATCTGAAAACAAAAGATGTTAAAGAGAAGAAATATAAGGTTGTAACATATATTCTGCTCGATTTTTTAGTTCATTCACAACAAAAATTAAATGACTTATAATGACAAATTAATCATAAATATAATTCCCTTTTTCGTCTATAACCTCCTCCAACATGTAGAAAAGTTTTTATGCCACGTTCGAAGAAATCCCCTGGTTTCGAGTTAAAAAACGCGATCACTTCGTTTTCGATAGCTTCCCTGGATTGCAACTTTTGTCCATCTAGGTGGTGTTGCAGACTTCTGAATAAATGGTAGTCTGAAGGTGTGATTCGAGCAGTGTGAGGGCGCGCGCTATCCTGGTGGAATAGAACACCTCTGCGATTAACTAATGCAGGACGTTTTTCTTGTAATGCCATCTTCAATCGTTGGAGTTGTTGGCAGTAGACTTCAACTGTGATTGATTGGTTATCTGGCAGAAGCTCAAAATGACTAATTCCATGCATATCCCACCAAACGCATAGCAAAATTTTCTTTGGATGGGGTATATTCCTTGGCTGAGGTTCAGGCTTTGTTTCACGGCCAAGCCACTGATGTCGACGCTTAATATTGTTATAGAGGACCCATTTTTCATCCCCAGTAACGATCCGATTCAAAAACGGTGCCTGCAGTTGCCGAGAATGCAGTGATGTGCAAATATCGATTCGATGTTGTACTGTAGATTCGCTTGTGACAAATCATGCGGAACCCATTTTCCAACCTTCACTACTTTTCCTAACAGCTTCAAATGACGATGAATGGTCATATGGCTAACGCCGAGTTGCAGGCCAAATTCTCTTACAGTTACCGTTTGGTTTTCCTCCACTGTTGCTTTCAGCAACTCTTCATCTAACTCATTTGGTCGTCCTGTTCGTTGATAATCTTTCAGACTGAAGTCTCCATTTCTGAACTTCTCAAACCATCTCCTACACATCCATTCGCTCATATCATCATTTCCATAAACTCTCTGAATGTTTCTTGCGGATTCACTAGCGTTAGATCCTTTATGGAACTCATACAGCATCACATGTCGAATATGCTCTTTCGTGGACTCCATGTTTTTTTTTTTTCAATTACTGTAATATCGTAGGGGTGGCGTTGTAACTGTCTCAAAAACACCAGAGAAAATATTCATTAGCCTAATCCTACACTAGCCTAAGTCATTCTGTATCATTTGGTATCGTGATAAAACATGTGCGAACCTGTTGCCGCGTGTATTTTGCAACATTTCTAAAACTATTTCACATTATCTTGAGGTTACTCTATCTATCGTCCGTTTTCTAATCGAGCAGAATTTATGTTACAACCTGATACAAAGTGACAAGAGTTTGGTACAGTATTCTGAAGCGTCAAATTGTTAATTTTGTTAGTTCGAAGAAGCTGATGGGTCCTTTTATCATGCACGAAAGTCATTTCGTCGAGGCAGATGATAATGCGGATTTGTGCCCATTCGATCGACATCATCATAACATCGACACTCTAAAAACTAATCTAACCCAACATAACATAACCTATGCTAACCTAACCTAACTTAGAGTAATCTAACCCACAATATACTTGTCAATACAATGTTAATACGATCAGATGTTTTAATTCCAGATGGGGAAGCGTGTACAACATGCTCAAACAATGAATCAGACTGCCTTCTTGCTCCATCACAACCTGCTTTGGCTTCAAAATTAGCAAAATAAAGACGCCAGTACATCTGTCACGCTCTATAACCACTTTTTTTTAATCTGTTACCCGCTTCATTGTTCCTCACTATAAGCGCTGACGCGTGATCGTCTGAATTATTTGACTTCTGCCCCAATATATGGAAGTAACTCCCGTTCCAGCTTCTCTTGCAGGAAATGGCAAAACGCACATGCAGATCCCGACGATTATATCCGCACTTCAAAAGTGTTAACGACACCATGGAAACAACAAACTTTAAAGAACTGATACGAACAGATGCTTTTCACGTTTTCTTCAGTTTCTGCGTGTGAAGAACAGACTTTCGTCTGTCCACCGACTCTCAGAAGATGTCTCTCAACCCTTGAGAAAAATTTAGCGATTTCGCGCAGTAACTAAAGATTGAAAAACACTCGTGAGAACTCTTTTCAGCAACTATTCGCGCAGGATTCACCTATGTTCAGACTTTCGGTTAGTGACATGGTCGCGAGACAAAAGCCAAGCGCTCGCGATTGCACGACCGCTTACTGTTGCTGATTAAAATCGAATTTAGCAATCAATATGGATAAGCGCCGCATTGAACGGAGCTCATATGAAGTGGTGTTTGTTTATGTGGGAAGTGGTTTCCGTTATAGAGGGAGTGATTGTGCGTGTGCGCGCGACACACACACACACACACACACACATATATATATATATATATATATCGTAAAGAACGACGCTTGTATAGGAGAATATTCCGCGCAAGATGAGAGAGAGAGAACGAAACAAATGAAAAAATGAGGTAACCACCCGGGAATCGAACCCGGGATCTTCCGATTGCCGGTCAGATATGATAACCATTACACCACGGGCCTCACTCGATCAAATGCCGTAATTCCTCTACATACGCGCAGAAACCAATGCCCCAAGGGGGCACCTCCCGCATGCCGTACATTATATACATTCTAACTGCAAACACGCAGTATAATTAACGTAAAGAACGACGCTTGCATAGGAGAATATTCCGCGCAAGATGAGAGAGAGAGAACGAAACAAATGAAAAAATGAGGTAACCACCCGGGAATCGAACCCGGGATCTTCCGATTGCCGGTCAGATATGATAACCATTACACCACGGGCCTCACTCGATCAAATGCCGTAATTCCTCTACATACGCGCAGAAACGAATGCCCCAAGGGGGCACCTCCCGCATGCCGTACATTATATACATTCTAACTGCAAACACGCAGTATAATTAACGTAAAGAACGACGCTTGCATAGGAGAATATTCCGCGCAAGATGAGAGAGAAGAACGAAACAAATGAAAAAATGAGGTACCACCCGGAATCGAACCCGGGATCTTCCGATTGCCGGTCAGATATGATAACCATTACACCACGGGCCTCACTCGATCAAATGCCGTAATTCCTCTACATACGCGCAGAAACCAATGCCCCAAGGGGCACCTCCGCATGCCGTACATTATATACATTCTAACTGCAAACACGCAGTATAATTAACGTAAAGAACGACGCTTGCATAGGAGAATATTCCGCGCAAGATGAGAGAGAGAGAGAACGAAACAAATGAAAAAATGAGGTAACCACCCGGGAATCGAACCCGGGATCTTCCGATTGCCGGTCAGATATGATAACCATTACACCACGGGCCTCACTCGATCAAATGCCGTAATTCCTCTACATACGCGCAGAAACCAATGCCCCAAGGGGGCACCTCCCGCATGCCGTACATTATATACATTCTAACTGCAAACACGCAGTATAATTAACGTAAAGAACGACGCTTGCATAGGAGAATATTCCGCGCAAGATGAGAGAGAGAGAACGAAACAAATGAAAAAATGAGGTAACCACCCGGGAATCGAACCCGGGATCTTCCGATTGCCGGTCAGATATGATAACCATTACACCACGGGCCTCACTCGATCAAATGCCGTAATTCCTCTACATACGCGCAGAAACCAATGCCCCAAGGGGGCACCTCCCGCATGCCGTACATTATATACATTCTAACTGCAAACACGCAGTATAATTAACGTAAAGAACGACGCTTGCATAGGAGAATATTCCGCGCAAGATGAGAGAGAGAGAACGAAACAAATGAAAAAATGAGGTAACCACCCGGGAATCGAACCGGGATCTTCCGATTGCCGGTCAGATATGATAACCATTACACCACGGGCCTCACTCGATCAAATGCCGTAATTCCTCTACATACGCGCAGAAACCAATGCCCCAAGGGGGCACCTCCCGCATGCCGTACATTATATACATTCTAACTGCAAACACGCAGTATAATTAACGTAAAGAACGACGCTTGCATAGGAGAATATTCCGCGCAAGATGAGAGAGAGAGAACGAAACAAATGAAAAAATGAGGTAACCACCCGGGAATCGAACCCGGGATCTTCCGATTGCCGGTCAGATGTGATAACCATTACACCACGGGCCTCACTCGATCAAATGCCGTAATTCCTCTACATACGCGCAGAAACCAATGCCCCAAGGGGGCACCTCCCGCATGCCGTACATTATATACATTCTAACTGCAAACACCAGTATAATTAACGTAAAGAACGACGCTTGCATAGGAGAATATTCCGCGCAAGATGAGAGAGAGAGAACGAAACAAATGAAAAAATGAGGTAACCACCCGGGAATCGAACCCGGGATCTTCCGATTGCCGGTCAGATATGATAACCATTACACCACGGGCCTCACTCGATCAAATGCCGTAATTCCTCTACATACGCGCAGAAACCAATGCCCCAAGGGGGCACCTCCCGCATGCCGTACATTATATACATTCTAACTGCAAACACGCAGTATAATTAACGTAAAGAACGACGCTTGCATAGGAGAATATTCCGCGCAAGATGAGAGAGAGAGAACGAAACAAATGAAAAAATGAGGTAACCACCCGGGAATCGAACCCGGGATCTTCCGATTGCCAGTCAGATATGCGCGGAATATTCTCCTATACAAGCGTCGTTCTTTACGTTAATTATACTGCGTGTTTGCAGTTAGAATGTATATAATGTACGGCATGCGGGAGGTGTCCCCTTGGGGCATTGGTTTCTGCGCGTATGTAGAGGAATTACGGCATTTGATCGAGTGAGGCCCGTGGTGTAATGGTTATCATATCTGACCGGCAATCGGAAGATCCAGGGTGGTTACCTCATTTTTCATTTGTTTCGTTCTCTCTCTCTCATCTTGCGCGGAATATTCTCCTATACAAGCGTCGTTCTTTACGTTAATTATACTGCGTGTTTGCAGTTAGAATGTGTGTATATATATATATGTATATATATATATATATAACTTCATTCCGAGAAAACAATGATTTAGAATATAAAACATTTTTCATGATTCAGCATTATTTTTTTCACATTTTCATTTAATAATACTGTATAAACAACTCTCAAATTCTCTAATATATATATATATATAATATTATTATATATATATATAGATATATATATATATATATATACACACACACATTGCTATTGTTAACAACGCTTATTCTACAATTTCTATATTACATCATGTTTTATTTATAGGACCTTTTGAAAATGTTGTAAAGCGGCATTGGTTCTGATAATATAAACGATAAATAGGATATTTATAGTTCATTTATTCCCTACCTTTGATTATATTCTAGTCTAATATGAAACATGCAACCGATTTCACAAAAAAAAGTTAATTGAATTTTCAGTTTTCTCATGAGGTTATAACATACTTTATTTATATATATATATAATTAAAATTTATATATACAGTATATTAAAATTAAATTTTCAAGATAAGATCTTGATTAACTTTGTGAATGAAATATTCATGCGGGATAAATGGTGGTGATTTTGGGGGTGATCTGAATAATATTGTATGACAGTATGTGTGATGATCAGTGATGGTATATATATATATATATATATATATATATATATATAATATATATATATATATATATATATATATATATATATATATATATAAGAAGAGGCAGATTTTGTACAGTTCCAGCTGCTGAGAGACAGGGGGCCATGAAAACGAGGATGGAAAATACCCTCAGAATACGAGGTCCAAAGCTTTTCAATGCACCACCGAGAGAAGTAAGGAATCTCGAGTACACCCACCTGAATAACTTCAAGAACCAGCTGGACAGATTCCTGTGCAAAGTCCCTGACCAGCCATGCGTGGCTGGTTACGAGGGCAGGAGGAGATCAGACAGCAATTCCCTCCTTCACCAAATCCCGCAAATGAGGCGGGATGCTGCAGAGGGATCGACCGCTTTTGAACCGTCGTTCAAACCCGCACAAAGTGTGTGTGTTGTGTGTGTGTGTGTGTGTGTGTAGCGCCTCGGTGGTGTAGTGGTTAGCGTCGCTGACTACGAATCCATCGGCCCCGGGTTCGAGACCCGACGGCAGCCAGCGCGCAGCAAAATCCAGCTGTTCATCCTTCCACACAATAAAGAAAGTGGTTGGTAGATAAATGGGTACCCTAGGTGGCCAAGTAGTTAAGACGCTGGGCTGTTGATGGGGCGTGGTTCGGATTCCACGTTAAACTGTAGGTCTAAGGTGGAGTGAAAAGCTTGACCTTCGTCAGAATGAAGAATTCGGGCGGAAGCTAACCAAAGGTTATAATGGGTTGAATGTCTATCATATATGCAGTTTTCCTCTACGATAATGTTATAACTTGCTTCACCCAAATGTGTCATTCTATTTTAAGTGTAATCACTATATATATCTTCGCTTTTTATCTAGACTGAAGAGGATGTAGCGATTACACTGAAACGTTGTCATACAAGTTTTCGTCTGATTTCACATCGTTTAATTAAAATTCTCTTTTTTAATTTTGTGTTTAGCTCTCCTATATTCACAATGAATATATTATTAGGCGCCAGATGTTGAAATGAAGTCTTAGCATGTAAATAGTTTTGCCGCATCAATTTACCACTGAGTGACCGCAGTTCTACCGCACGCACTTTACAATGAAATTTATGAGCAAAATTTAGAGATTTCTTTTGCAAAAGGAAAAAAAAATCGAATTATTTCGCCAGAGAAACGTATTTCAAGGATCGATAACCTTCCCTTGGTCAGCTGCTTATGTGTGTGTGTGTGTGTGGTGTGTGTGTAGTAAAGAGAATTATCATTTTCTTTTTACATTTATGCATTTCATTTTAGATGCTGAACGAAAGAGAAGAGAGCTTCACGCAGTCAACGAGAACTTTTAACAAATTCTGGAGATGAAAATATACAATAACTGCAATTAAAAAAAATACATACAAAATATTTCTTTAAAAAAAATAAATTTCAAATTATTTCAAAGATCTTTTTGCTACATTCACTAGATAATGAGGGAAAAATTTGAGTTGGTAAAGAATAGTTACTTTTAAAAAATGTGTACAATTATTGAAAAAGGATTTGTCTCAGTAATCATTAAGTAATGAGAGCAGTAAAATAGAGCGAAAACAAAATTGTGAAACAATAGCCTAAACACACACACACACACACACACGCGCGCGCGCGCGCGCGCATCTCCGCATCTAAAAATCTAATGAACCAGACCTAATTTAACCTAACCTGACCTTGGGGGCCATCGAACCAAGAAGGGCACGATAAGTGTTTCGGATTTAGCTGAAGGCTCGAAAGTTGTTTTCTGTTAAGTCATTAAATAGTGAGGTAATAGCTAGGCTAGGCTAGCCTAGCCTAGCCTAGCCTAGCCTAGCCTAGCCTAAATAAAATCTTAACTAACGTAGCCTATTCAGGACCAATGTATCTTTCTTCCGAAGATAAAAATGTTCCTAGAATATTTTTTATAATTTTTTAATGTTCCGTGGTACCAAAAGTGTTACCTCACAAAAAGAATTACACAACTACATCTTTGAATTATTACACACTCGAACTCTCTTATACCCATTTCCCTACACACACACACACACTAAAGATGAACGTTACAGAATAAAAATATGGGCAAAATAAAGTACTAAAATAAGCGAAGAGCGAAATCTAAATGAAGACTGGAGGAAAAAACCTAATTCTTTCTTGCCGTTAAGCCGTCAGGGGGTGTGAAGTAATAAATTGGAAATGATGAAGCGCCATTGAATCCTTAAATAGATGAGATTTGTCTCCTTCGACAAGAAAATATCCTTCCAATAATTGAATCCGCCTTTATCGCCATATAAACTAAATTTGACACAATCTGATAATTGCTAGCCGTTCTCAGGTGGTCAAAGGAATGGGCGCTGAAAGGTTATACCTGTAACTGCGGAGCTTTCTTCCATTCTATACCATTCCTTCATTCGGTTTTAGTCTCCCCTCTTACTCTCGTTTTCTATTACTTTTTGCTCGTCTGTTTGTTTCTCGTTCAGTCGAAATTCTCATTTGATTCTTTTATAGTTTCATTCCTTTTCATTCCACATATTTTTTCATTAATAATAATTTCTCTCTCTCTCTCTCTCTCTCTCTCTCTCTCTCTCTCTCTCTCTCTCTCTCTCTCTCTCTCTTTTAATTAGTTTTAGTCTTTCTCCATCGTTATTTCTCTGTTCTTTTCTTGTCGAATCGTTTCTCATTTGTTTGATTTCTTGCTTCGTTTATATTTCTGTGTATCTTCTTCGTTCGGTATTTAATTCGACAAAACTGGAATATCGCTTCGGGAATTCAAGTAAAGCTAAAAGGATTTTATTTACAGGGTTTTTACCACTTTCTCTTTTCAAGCATCGTCTGAAAGAGAGATATTGGCCTCTTATTAACATTCGCGCGCGTCACACTTCGTTGTGTAGGCTTTTTCAATCTTCTTTTTTTCACCTTTCATGACATTAACTCGTCTCGTACTGAATTTGCATATTCACACAACCGTTTCTAGTAGAGAATTACTACTATTTATTGTTACTCGAAGGTTACAGCCACTTATATGGCACTTTCCTGAAACAGTCAATAACATATCTAACTTTTTTCTTTCAGGGAGTGCCAAGTAGAGTGCCACTATTTGTTTCTGCTTACGTATGTGTAAATGTAACCTATAAGTAAATACGAAGTCGGGATGATGAAAAACAAACTTAGATCGACCAAATATAAAAATTATTTAAAATTATGTACTAAAATGACTCCTCAGTACTACAAAAAAAAAAGGGAATGAATAAACAAAATGAAAATAAATCACGTGACGCTGTAAGAACACGACAGAAAAATAATAAAATAAAAAAAAAGCGTTAAAAGAACAGAACTCGGGAGAAAAACAAATGTGAAAAAAAAGGGGGAGAGTGAATACGTAATAGCAAGAAAAGCGAGAGAACTGGCATTCCCATTAGAAAGATTGAGAGGTTGGCCCATTAATTTTGCTATGTCCATTACAGAAACAACTTTGAAGAAATGGGAAGCTGTTTTGATGCCTTCCGCGGAGCAAGACTTCCTCTGAGATTTCTTTGGCTAATGGCTTCTGTTTACACGGAGCTGGCGTCTTCTCAGCGCTCCTCTTACAAAGCTTTAAAAGGGACCTGGGTGGAACGCGCCGGAAGATAATGCTGCCCCCGGGTACGTATATAACCCAGGGTTTAAGTTAACTTTCGAGTATTGCACTGAACTGGATGCGTCTTTTATTATCCCGATATTGATATCTGATATCTTTACTTAGATTATTTTAAGAGTGTTTTTCGTGTGTGAACTGAATTAAGATCACTGTACACGTTGTTGGGTAACGGTTGAATTGTACTGAGTTTTGGAAGAGCTACCGCTGTAATATATTGATTTTGGAAGAAAATGGGATTTACTGGGTGTGTGTGTGTGTGTAAAGCTTCTGTAGAGATAGATACACACTGCGTATATGTTGACTCAAGATAAATGTAGACGTTGTTTGCATAATATATTTCTACATTTAAGAAGTAGATAATAATTAGTGATTTAAATGAAGGAAACAATATAATATATGGGTGAAATTGCACCCGTTGAGTGATATCACTGATGAGTACACAAACGAAATAATCTGACCCCAAACCTTTAAAGTGGAAAGAGGGGTAGGGGAATGAATCAGGTGGAGTCAATGAGCTTTAGATTTTGAAACTTTGAGGTGTGCATCTCGACAGCTGCATTACAAAATCATGAAAGCTTTTCGAGGGTCTGGTTGAATGACCATTATTGCATATGGAGAGGTTGTATATGACTGAATGTACTGAACTTAAATCGAACTTTCGTTCTTCTATGAGATGCAATCAACATTCCGGGAAACAATGAAAGTCTTGAATGTTTTGGATGTATCAATGGAATACTTCAAAATAATGGAGTTCATTTCACTCTAAATATTTTATGTTTAAGCCTTCAATTAATGACCTAAACGAGATCAGAGATACTTCGTGTGTGTTGTGTGTGTGTGTGTGTGTAAACTGCACTTATTCATTTACAATGAATAGTATGGATTATCATCTTTTAGAAACAACCTACACGCAGACAGAAGACGTTTTGACTCGAGTAAACAGAAACTCTCTTTGCCTTATGTAGTTACAAACACTATAATAACTGACGAAACATCCATCTTCTCTCTCTCTCTCTCTCTCTCTCTATACCTTGTTAAAACAATATGATAATACCTCAGGGAGTCATGAACGAAGCGTTGACCCTCTCATACCAACAGCAGAAGAGGTCGGAGACACTTTGAGAGTTAAAATGCCTTAATTTCTCATAATGCCACATTTATGCACAACCATACACGCGCGTTTGTGTTCACACAATACCCAAACAACGCAAGCACAAACTTCAAAATCTCCGGGAACAAACAAACAAACAAACAGTGAGAAGAATTTATAAAATCACATTACGGAGAATTCAAAAAGTATGAAAAGTAACAAATCTTGAATAATAATTCACGTACAAAATATACTCGTATTTATTTCTAACAGCGGTTGAGAGCCGTGGATGGAATGCGGTGTGAAAAGCAAAAAGAAGAAGAGAAAGAAAGAGTATTCGCATCCAGCCTTAAAAACATTTATCAAAATGGCCACTAATAAGATCTGACGAATGGCAAAGTTGCGACGCAAATTTGCATATGGAAACCATTATTCTGGAATTATTAAAGATTTTCTTACACATACATTTTCGTCATTACAGAAACCATCGATATACGAATAATGATGGTCTTTGGGTATAAAAAACTTGCTTTTATATATATATATATATATATATATATATATATATATATATATATATATATATATATATATATATACAGGGTGGGCCGTAAGTTTCCATACATAGGAAAATTTAAACTTATGGTCTTCACGTGCGTCGGTATTTGGATCAGCAGTTTCCGGATGCTTGGATTGGTCGGCGTGGTCCTGTGGAGTGGCCTCCCAGATCCCCAGATCTCACCCCCCTTGATTTCTATCTTTGGGGGCACTTGAAGGCCATGGTGTATCAGGAAAAGATACGAGACATAAATCATCTAAAGGAACGTATCACCAACGCCATTACAAGCATAACGTCAACTGTGCTAATGCGTGTTCATCAACAGTGGGGAACACGTATTGAAATGTGTTTTCAAAACAATGGCAACCATGTAGAGCATATTATATAAATAAAAATGGTTGTCCATAAAAAAATGTTTATTTTTCCTATGTATGGAAACTTACGGCCCACCCTGTATATATATATATATTATATATATATATATATATATTATATATATATATATATATATATATATATACAGGGTGTCCCAGAATTAACTATCTATTTCAATGAAATCGGACAAATTTAAAAAAAAAACACTTTTATTTATGTTTATCATGTTTAATATGTGTTAAAAATGTATAAATTTCTAAATTTTTTCATAATTTTATTTTCATAATTTTTTCATTATCTGGTCCAATGAAAGACCGTCTGAAGTCATAGAATGGCAGAGAGACTCTCCAAAAGTTAACGTGTGGCTTGGAATGACCAAATCCAAAATTTATGGCCCATTCTTCTTTGCGGAGGCAACTGTAACAGGTACCGTCTACCTTGATATGCTTCAGCAGTTTCTCGAACCACAGCTTCTTGATGATGGCATTCTTGATAATGTTGTGTTTCAACAAGAAGCATTGATCTTTTGGCGATAAACCTTTGTTTTTATGAAACCCCATGCAAAGAAATCCAGGGGTTTCAAATCCGGAGAACGCGGAGGCCAAGGTCGAGGTCCTCCACGTCCAATCCACCGATTCGGAAGGCGTCTGTTGAGGTATTCTCGAACAATTAGAGCATAATGACATGGTGCTCCATCTTGTTGAAACACAACATTATCAAGAATGCCATCATCAAGAAGCTGTGGTTCGAGAAACTGCTGAAGCATATCAAGGTAGACGGTACCTGTTACAGTTACTTCCGCAAAGAAGAATGGGCCATAAATTTTGGATTTGGTCATTCCAAGCCACACGTTAACTTTTGGAGAGTCTCTTTGCCATTCTATGACTTCAGACGGTCTTTCATTGGACCAGATAATGAAAAAATTATGAAAATAAAATTATGAAAAAAATTTAGAAATTTATACATTTTTAACACATATTAAACATGATAAACATAAATAAAAGTGTGTTTTTAAAAAATTTGTCCGATTTCATTGAAATAGATAGTTAATTCTGGGACACCCTGTATAGAGAGAGAGAGAGAGAGAGAGAGAGAGAGAGAGAGAGAGAGAGAGAGAGGCGCTCATAAGTATTCGTACAGAGCAATATTTTAGTTATATTCGTCTTTGTCTTTTGTACCATGCATAAGATAGTTATGAAAAGTTTACTATTTGTTTGAAAATTTTTAAATAAAATTAGTTTAACTCCAACATATAATTCAAAACATCAAAAGAATTTGAGAAAAATAAAAAGTTTAAAGTGTAAAAGTTTTTGAACATTTATTTAAAAAATTATTCAATACTTTGTGTGTCCACTTCAGGCTTAAAGAATTTAAAATTTCTAGCAGTAGTTGCCTGTTTATTGATTAAAGACCGTTGACAGTTCTGAATTCTGGAATTTTCTGTGACTCTTCATGGAAGACGGATGACTGTACAAGCCATTAGCAAGCAATGGGTCGTCGTGGTAAAGAGCTGTCTACAGATCTTAAGAGATCTGTTATTGCCGAGCACGAGTCTGGAAAGAGTTATAGGAAGATAGGAAAAGAACTTCGAATTCCATTCACGATGGTTGCTGCAGTTATAAAGAAATTGAAAGGCTTTGGAGCAATTAAAACTCTATCGAGAGTGTGGACGACCTTCCAAGGTTTCAGAACGTAAAGCTAGACGGATTGAAAGAATGGGTGCTGCGAATCCATGAGTGATTACGGGTGATATTTGTCAAACATTAAGACTAAGATCGATGTTCATCCGTCAACTGTACGTCGTAGGCCGACATTGAGAAAGAATGTCTGCATGGAAGAGTTGCACGAACAAAACATCTGCTAAGAAAAGCGCGCAGAAGCTCGTTTAAAGTACGCCAAAGATCATCAAAATGATGGATTTACATTCTGGAAGAAAGTTCTTGGAGAGAAAATTAAATTATTCGTGAACAGTGAGCAAGGGTCGTATGGCGAAAATCAAATACTGTACTGCATTGGAGGGTAAAACACCCTTCCTACGGTTATATATGGTGGTGGTAGTTTGCTTCTTTGGAGATGCTTCAGTGCTTCTTGTCCAGGAAAGCTTATCATCAATGCAATCTTGAATTTGAAGAAATATCAGGAAATTTTTAAAAGAAATGTATTGCCTTTAGTTAGGGAGTTGCGAATGGGTCGCAATTGGGTATTGCAAAAAGATAATGACCCAAAACATAAACGTAAGAGCACCATGAAATGGCTTCAACAAAAGAATTTTAAATTTCTTGAGTGGCCCAGTCAAATCCTAGATCTCAATTTAATCGAGAAATTATGGATTCATTTGAAAAAAATTTGCCCACAAGAGAAACCTTTGAATCTGAATGAATTGCAACAATTTTCTTTAGAAGAATGGGCTTAAATTTCTACCGAGATATGTCGAAACCTTTTAGAAAAATACCCAAAACGAATCATTGAAGTCATTCAAGTAAAACATGGAGAAGCAAAGTATTAAATAATTTTTGAAGTAACTCAACAAAAACTTTTTCATTTCAACTTTTTTTTTCATCATATTCTTTGATGTTTTACATTATATGTTGGAGTTAAACTAATTTTTTATTTGTTAAATAACTATTTCACGCATGGTATGAAATATAAGGTCGATTATAACTGAAATATTTCTCTGTACGAATACTTTAGAGTGCCAGTGTGTGTATATTAGTGATGTAGCGGATGTCATTTTTTTCACATCCGCGGATGCGGATGAGGATGTTTGATTTCAACATCCGCGGATGCGGATGCGGATGTCTACATTTTCGTTATTTTTTAGGATATATTCGAGATTTGTTGTGTTTAACGTATATAATAAGTTATTATATAGAGAGAGCTGTAGCTATAATGTAGTATAATTGATTAATTGTACAATAATTGCTGTACTTTTCCCTGAACATATAAAATAATAGCAAGCATCTAACTAATATAGAAATCAATTAGTGAATTCGTCTGCAAATAAATTCGTTATATTTTGTTGAGTTTCAGCCACAATTAGAAACCATAATTGTGTTACCCGACCTCTTTCCCCAACCTCCACCCTTATAGAAAGAGATCTTTAATTAGCTTGATAACTATTTATATTAAGTTTAAAGTTTTATTAGGCATATTTATAAATGAGTAATTAAAATAAAGTAAACTAAGATGTTCATCGTTTAATATTCAAACTTAATTATAGGAAGGTTATGCTTAAGGAACATTAATTTTTCTGCCTTTTCTGCTGCCAGTCTGTTTCTCTTTTCATCATATATTAATCCCACTGCTAAATAATCTCTCGCTTGGTACGTTTGTTGGAGGACAGGCTAAATGTTTCCTTGCAAGTTTACTCAAGTATGGATAGATATTCTGCGTATTTTTCCACCAACTAATAGGATTGTCACATGCAGCCAGGCGTTTTTCTTGGTGATAGCTCTCGATCATTTTTACTACATCTTTTGACATCGCGTAGGTCTCGTCATTGCTGCTTGACTCAAGAAACTGAGAGACAGATTCTGTGATAGATTTGCTTGTTGAAGGTGTTGGTTCTGTCACTGAAACTTTTATTCTTTTGGTGGGTGGCGAAGCGACAGATTCAAGAGATTGAAGCTCTTCAACTGCTTTGCCAAGTGATGATTTAAGTCGTTCTAATGTACTAGGTGAAAATAACTTAGCTTTGTAACGTGGATCTAAGTAGGTTGCAAGAGAGTAACTTCATACAAGAACAGCCTCTCGTCTTGTCGCTTGCATCACTTTTGCGCACAATGAACTAGTTCTATTAATATAGTAGAATTTGATAATTTCCGCTTATTAATGACGTTTTATCTCAACGGTCCACATCCGCACGACATCCGCAGTCCAAGTGCGGATGCGGACGCGGATGCGAGAAAATGTGCGGATGTTCCGCGGATGCGGATGCGAGAAAATGTGCGGATGTTCCGCGGATGCTGATGCGGATGTGACCTACATCACTAGTGTGTGTATATATATCGGGTGTTTCATAACATGTGGGACGCACTTTCAGGATGGATTCAGGACCTGAAAACAATGGAAAAAAGTCTATATAAACATATGCCCGAAATCGCTTTGTTTCCGAGTTACATCCCGTTTTGTGTTCCAGCAATTCTTTCCGCAAACTGTTTACAAACACTGCTTGCCGACAATGTGAGTGTGTACGAGACTTATTTCATGTATCTCCTTGCCGATTGTAATGTTTCGTACACTCTATGACATGTTTCAATATCGTTGAGTATAGAGTCATCAGTCAGTCAGAGGTTCATCGCGGTGTTTCACTGTTCCTATTCGTAACTTGTTACCGTGAATAAGTGCAGTCTTGTGAAAAACAAAACCTTAAAAGTTTTTGTGCTATTTAGTGACAGTGTGCATTTGAAGTGACAATGGAGACTTATTCAAACAGAGAAATAGCAGACATGCATCTCATGTATGGACTTCGAGTGTAATGCGGCCGAAGCAAGATGTCTGTATGCGGAAAGGTTTCCGAATCGCCGTCTGCCATATACGAAGACCTTTCAGAGAAAAGACGAGCGTCTTGATGATACAGGATCATTTAACAAGCGAGTTTCAGATGGTGGTAGACCAATCAGCGCCAGAACTGTTGAGTTGGAGGAGCGGGTACTGAATCGCGTGGAGAAACATCCTGGTGTCAGCACCCGAAGGATAGCAGCAGCAGAGGGTGTAAGATACACAAATGTGTGGAGAATTTTACGGGAACAACAGCTTTACCCATATCACATTCAGAGAGTACAAAGCCTTACTGAAGCTGATTTCCCACCACGAGATGCTTTTTGTACTTAGTTCCTTTAACAGTGTGCTCGCGATTCTCTTTTTCTATCCTCCGTGTTGTTTTCTGATGAGGCTGCCTTCACACGAAATGGCGTGTTCAACACTCATCACTAGGCCGAAGAGAATCCGCATGCCATCATCCAATCAAGGCACCAACAACAATTTAGTATCAATGTATGGGCAGGACTTACTGCCGACAACTTAATCGGTCCTTTTGTTTTGCCTGGAAGATTAACAGGAGAATCCTGATAAATGGATAGGCCGTGGAGGACCCATTGCGTGGTCTGCTCGCTCCCCGAACCTGAATGCACTCGATTTTTACCTGTGGGGTCATCTGAAATCCATCGTTTACGTGACACCCATTAACAACGTTGAAATGCTTCGCCAACGTGTAGAACAAGGATGCCAGAAAATCTGAGCAATACCTGGAATGTTTGAACGCGTCAGGCAGCCTATGACGAGGCGTGTTCAGGCGTATATTCAAGCGCAAGGCGGTCATTTTCAACACTTCCTTTGAAAGTAAGGCGAATACTTGCTGGAACACATAAAGGGCTGTAACTCGGAAACAAAGCGATTTCGGACATATGTTTATATAAACTTTTTTCATTGTTTTCAGATCGTGAAAGTACGTCCCACATGTTATGAAACACCCTGTGTGTGTGTATATATATACAGGAATATTGGAATAATATAAGTTGCGTATGTACTGTAATATTTTAATTACATGTAATTCAGTTATTGATGTACATTAAAAGGGGTTTTGGGATGTAAGGGTATAAATGTGTACTCAATTTCTGTTTCTATCTCATAGATTTTAAATGTGTGAAATGGGATGATTGAAATGGCTGTCTCATCTCAAGTGTGAAACAAATAAAGGAATGAAATTCTTCTGCGATGACTGTGGAAGATAAATATAAATTCATTCGCAGTATTTAATAGGGAGACTAACTTAAAGGTGGAAACAGAACCGGGAAACGCGGGAAGAGAGGAAAAATTAAGAAAAAAATCATAGTTACGGCGGAGAAATACAAAAAGAAGTGAGAAACAAAGACATCACAAAGAAAATAAACAACAAACAGGTCAGAACCGAAGAGAAACACGAATTTGGATAAGAAAACTGATACCAGCAAAATAAGAGCAATGACGAGAAAGCAAATCCGAACAAATTATACAAATGAGACATTTTGCAATAGGGAATTGTAGATACAGAGACGGACAATGTATCTATGCATAACCAACTCGGTGCAATTTCCATCATAAGCATGGTCCATTGTAAATTTAGAGTAAAATGCAAATTCCATCATCTCACTATCTGCAAAACTCATACACAACATATGAAAGCTGCAAATACGGTAAAAAGGGCTTCCACCATCACCACCACCCATTAATGAGCATTCTGGCTGACATTCCAAAAACTAAGTTGAAAAGATCAACAAATACGGGGATAATTTTTTTCGATATCTGCTACTAACCATGCACACTCTTAAAAGTTATCTAACATGTACAACGAGTGACTGCAAATGGGACGTTTCGAGCCGAACCTGGTCAAGCATATATCGAAAGCATATATCGAAACGGATAAAATATAATTTGTGGGATGACCGCAGGGCAACGAAACATGCGATATTGAAGGCCAATGAATCAGTAATTCAAAAAAGTCAAAACGCAAAAGAAAAGATCGAGATGATCTTAAGCAAATATACGAGTTTTGAAGGCAAACCAGTCTTTTGTACCTGAAAGGAAGGAATTAGGGAGGAAATAAAAGCTGATTTTAAAAACTGATTTCTGTATTGGTGAATTATATATATATAATCTCGTTTCCCAGTGGACTGGGGTGAGAAGGCAGAAATGGCTTCGATGCGAAAGACAGACGATAGTGAAGAGGAGAAAAGGTCGAGAATAAAGCGCACACATCCGTTCACACACGCATCCTGGTGAACCAGTGACCCCCGTCACATGGCTAAATTCCACATGTAAACGTCCCTTCATACCCCATGCGTGGTGACGTTCCCAGGATATGTCGAGAAGAGAGATTTTGTATTATATATATATATATATATATATATATATATATATATATATATATATATATATATATATATATATATATATATATATATATATATATGTGAACTAAGAATAGGATGACGAAATGTAAGTTGTGTTATATACATTCATGAAAAACACGTGGGAATGAAAGTAAATCAAACAGTTAACGCAAAGCCTCTAACAGCGAAAACTGAAAAATTACGTATCATAGGAAAAGTTCCATACTTCAATCCTTCAAATACTGTTTCCTAATTTTGAGATCAGAAACTTAATAAAGCTTTAAAATCGCCCCTGACATAATACTTTGTGGAGATTTTAATTTCCCATTTATAAAATATAAAGGAATAGAGAAAGTTTATATAATGATCAAGACAAAGGAAGTGCAGGAAAACCAGGAACAAGCATGAATGCTGTTGTCTTTGATGGTTGAATCTGTTAAATAAATAATAATTGTTTGGATTTAGTATTTACAAATAAATAACTTAATTGAGGACATGAAACTATCTCCCACAAGACCACAGCATTTCTGAAATGACAACCAGTATGACAACCACATCAAAAGAAAAAAAAAAGATAGAAATAAGTAAATTTGAAAGATGTAACCTAAATTGCCAGGCCACAAATTGGGAAGGCAGAAAATCAAACATGGCAGCATTAGACCGGAAATAATATTTGGGATTATTTAACCTCTTTCGTAACGGCAAAGGACGTGACAGAGGAGACCTATAGCTTCAACTGGAACCTAAATTACGGTCCACTACATCATCTAAAAACCCATCTTTAAGGGTGAAAAAATTAACGGAAGAGATGCAGTTATCCTTAAAAGAGAAGACGCGAGAAATCTGGAAAATATATTCCTGAGGAACCGAGCAAGATGAAAGAAACAATTTCGGGAGACAAAAGTGGCTCAGGATAATATCCCATAAGAGAAGGAGAGTAGTTGTAAAATTAAGTAATTGCAAAGACAACAATACCAGAAGATGGTCACTGAAAAACTAACATATAAACTGAAAAAAAAAGAGAGAGAGAGAGAGAGAGAGAGAGAGAGAGAGAGAGAGAGAGAGAGAGAGAGAGAGAAAATCAAGATGCTGTAGAAGTGATCCAAAATGCTTCAACAGATTTGAAAAAAAAAAAAAAAAAAAAAAAAAAAAAATTACAGGGACCATCGCACCCTTAAGACCCTTAAAGAAAGAAAAAAAGAAAATAGTGCACTATCAGATGACAAAATATTTGAAATATTAAGTGTTCAGTATGAAACCATTCAATATCCCCAAACCAGATAAAATATAAATGACAGTAATATGCAGAAGAATAGATAGCTAGGGGAAAAAAATCAACAATTTTCTGGAAGCACAAGAAAGATTGAAAAAGAACCATCATGGATTCCAATCGGGAAGATCGTGTCAATCATAGTTAATAGAACATTATAACAATGTCACTGATACACCGAAAATCAATACTATTTATGATGTAATGTGCGCAGACTTTGTTAATACTGTAGACGCGGGTATACCATTGTGTAGTACAGGGTGTCCCAGAATTAACTATCTATTTCAATGAAATCGGACAAATTTTTTAAAAACACACTTTTATTTATGTTTATCATGTTTAATATGTGTTAAAAATGTATAAATTTCTAAATTTTTTTCATAATTTTATTTTCATAATTTTTTCATTATCTGGTCCAATGAAAGACCGTCTGAAGTCATAGAATGGCAAAGAGACTCTCCAAAAGTTAACGTGTGGCTTGGAATGACCAAATCCAAAATTTATGGCCCATTCTTCTTTGCGGAAGCAACTGTAACAGGTACCGTCTACCTTGATATGCTTCAGCAGTTTCTCGAACCACAGCTTCTTGATGATGGCATTCTTGATAATGTTGTGTTTCAACAAGATGGAGCACCATGTCATTATGCTCTAATTGTTCGAGAATACCTCAACAGACGCCTTCCGAATCGGTGGATTGGACGTGGAGGACCTCGACCTTGGCCTCCGCGTTCTCCGGATTTGACACCCCTGGATTTCTTTGCATGGGTTTCATAAAAACAAAGGTTTATCGCCAAAAGATCAATGCTTCTTGTTGAAACACAACATTATCAAGAATGCCATCATCAAGAAGCTGTGGTTCGAGAAACTGCTAAAGCATATCAAGGTAGACGGTACCTGTTACAGTTGCCTCCGCAAAGAAGAATGGGCCATAAATTTTGGATTTGGTCATTCCAAGCCACACGTTAACTTTTGGAGAGTCTCTTTGCCATTCTATGACTTCAGACGGTCTTTCATTGGACCAGATAATGAAAAAATTATGAAAATAAAATTATGAAAAAAATTTAGAAATTTATACATTTTTAACACATATTAAACATGATAAACATATAAAAGTGTGTTTTTAAAAAATTTGTCCGATTTCATTGAAATAGATAGTTAATTCTGGGACACCCTGTATATGCATTTTAAGACTTGTTTTAGAAATGTCGCACCTGTTTTTGAGATTATGTATGCAACTTTGGCTAATTTGCCTGGTAGATCTTTAGTTTGCTCAATGAATGACAGGTTTTCCTTCAAGGATAATTTGATTCGAGTATAATTTGATTCGAGTATAATTATTTAGATTTAAGGGGATCATCATTTTCTTTTTGGTGATGATTATACAGGGTGTCCCAGAATTAACTATCTATTTCAATGAAATCGGACAAATTTAATAAAAACTGACATAATTTTGTGTTTATTACTAAATTATGATACAAAAACAAATAGATTTATAAATCATAAGTCAAAACTTTATTGAGAAGTTTCAACATGTGCACCGTCTGTATCTCTGCAAATTTCAAATCTATCCTCAGCGCTGCGAAAACATTTTGAAGCATTTCAGGTGTTATCTCCCGCACTGCCAACTGGATGCGTTCTTTAAGTTCAGCTAAACTATTGATGTTTTGGCGATAAACCTTTGTTTTTATGAAACCCCATGCAAGAAATCCAGGGGTGTCAAATCCGGAGAACGCGGAGGCCAAGGTCGAGGTCCTCCACGTCCAATCCACCGATTCGGAAGGCGTCTGTTGAGGTATTCTCGAACAATTAGAGCATAATGACATGGTGCTCCATCTTGTTGAAACACAACATTATCAAGAATGCCATCATCAAGAAGCTGTGGTTCGAGAAACTGCTGAAGCATATCAAGGTAGACGGTACCTGTTACAGTTGCCTCCGCAAAGAAGAATGGGCCATAAATTTTGGATTTGGTCATTCCAAGCCACACGTTAACTTTTGGAGAGTCTCTTTGCCATTCTATGACTTCAGACGGTCTTTCATTGGACCAGATACGACAGTTGTGTCGACTGACTTTACCACACGTGTGGAAAGTCGCCTCATCACTGAATAAGATGTTATCCAATAAACTTTCATTTTCGATTTGATCCACAATTTCTGCACACCTTGCTGCTCGATTTGGATAATCCTCTTCATTTAGGGCATGCAGTACTTGAATGTGATAAGCCTTTTTCATCAGTGTCGAACGCAAGATTCTATGAACTGTTGTCTTGGATATGTTGAGTCTTCGACCGGCCTCCCTAACCGAAGTTGTTGGTTCATCCTCAAACAATTGTCGTACCTGTTCGGTACTGTTACGTGCTGTCCTTGGGCGTCCTCTTCCCACCTCGTCGTGTACGGATCCAGTTCTTTTAAATTTGTTCACAAGTTCACGAATCGCTTTGTCTGTAGGACCGGTTCTGTGGAATCTTCTTGTAAATTTTTCTCCGATTTCATTACATTGCATTCCTTTGATACGGGATGTTACAACAAAGATGCGTTCTTGTGTATTCATTATTAATAGGGTTCTGAAAGAGAATGAAAATAAAACTATGAAAAAATTATGAAAATAAAATTATGACATTTTTTTAGAAATTTATACATTTTTAACACATATTAAACATGATAAACATAAATAAAAGTGTGTTTTTAAAAAATTTGTCCGATTTCATTGAAATAGATAGTTAATTCTGGGACACCCTGTATAAGCTGCGATTGTTTTTTATTTATTTAAGGATAGTTTGTTGGCATTAAGCCAAGGATAGATTCTTTGGAGTTCATTGTTGGGAAGTGTTTGGAGTGGCAATAAGTCTTTGTTAGAAGTAATGATCGTCATGTCATCGGCGTACTAGTAACAGGACGAGTTTGCCAATGGATCGGTGGAAGTCATTTATGTAAAAGAGAAACAAGATAGATGTCAGAATGCTCCCTTGAGTGCTATAAATCACGTGCTATAAATTAGGTCCTGTTACTCAAGCATGAGCGGAACCAACTTGAGTGTAGTCCAAGGTTTTTAAGAATATGTTATGAGGTACTATCAGAGGCTTTAACCAGAACAAGTAGAATGATTAATGAAGTCTTTCTCTAGCTCAGATTGCTGTAAAATTCTTCGAATATAGATGTTATTGGATGGTTGGTCGTGTTTGCGAAAGAAGCCGAATTGTTGTTTGTGTATTATTTTGAGTTTTAGTATAAATTTTATTATTTGATTACTTTCTCATAGTTTACTAACGACAGGAAGGACTGAGGTGGGTATGTTGTGAGGAAGACTTATCACTCGGTTTAAAAATAGGGCATAGTTTTATGCTATTTAAAAATAGTTGCCTTTTTAAGGCAACCTGGGAATATACCACTTTGAATGAAAAGGTTAACGAGTTTTGCGACTTGGGGGGGGGCGCAATTAAATTTGCGCATTCCTTATAAATACCTTTGATATTGTGTTTAACGTATAATGTGTATCATATATTTTTATTTTTCATTTGTCTTATGGATGTTATTAAATCGCATGTCATAACAGGTGACAAGAAAAGTGTGTGTTAGGGCAGGCCCTAGCTAAGTATCGAAGGACAACGGCGTGGGTGGGATATTGAACACGAGTTTAGCTTACACTTCAGTGGAATATTCTTTGAAAGTGTTTAAAATATTTATTGCGTCTGTAATGGGTCAGTTATCAATTAATAGTTCTTTTTATTAATCTCTCTATTAATGAGGTTCCATTATTGTTTGGGATTGCCCGTATATTCTCCTAATTTACCTTTATAGTAACTAACTTTTGCTTTGAGTGTTAATGAGTTAAGTTTGTTTCGATAATGACTACATGCGTCTTTAAGAAGCAAACTTTCCATTACACGTTTTTAATTTAGTGATGCACCGGATAGTGATTTTGGCCGGATACCGGATATCCGGCCAAACGCCTAGGCCGGATATCAATCATATGATAGGTGGGGAGGGGGACTAAGCCTTTATATTGGTTAATATTCGTTTTTTGACCCAGTCACACCCAGCTATAACACCAATATGTATTGAATAACCAATCAAAACTGAATAAGAAAATATATATATTATCTTGTGCAAATTTGTATAAAATGTACTTTTTTATAAAAAAAATATTTTCTACTTTCTAATATGTATGTATATAAATTTCGGTTAATTTGTTTATTTTGGCTACCTTTTTTGGAGATTTTTTGGAGATTTTTGGCTACTTTTTCTTGATTTTGCCTACTTCTTTCTGTTACTTGTTAGTTTGGTGATTTTCGTTCTAGGATCATGACGTGTCAATCTTGTGAACTTGATTTTGAAGACCTAATCCGCCTTGTTGGCCTCGATGAAGATAAAAGTTTAGATGTTTTTTCCAATCAAGGCATAATTCCGACATCCGTGATTTGCCCTAAATGTAATACTGCCTGTATTTTAAGACAAGACTCGAAGATGTTTAGGTGCCGTAAAAAAAATCCAAAAAATAAGCGTGAGTGTGGATTTACTGTTTCTATCTTTAAGAGCACATGGCTGGAGCATTGCAACTTCTCAGTGAATAAAAACCTCCGGTTCATAAATATTTATTTGCGAAAATATTTTTCACAACGTTATGCCGAGAAAGTTATAAAACTAGGTAGCGAGTCCATTGTTAACTGGAAATCTTTTTGTGGTGAAGTGTGTGATAAGGTGATTGGTTAGGTTAGGTGGTTAGGTTAGGTTAGGTTAGGTTGTGTTTAGCACGAATGCAAACTTTTCTGGTCGATTTTGAGGTGTTTTGCACGAATCTGCCATCCGTTTCCTGTGCAAATGCGTAGTTTTCGAGATGACGATATCTCGAAAACTACGCATTTGCACAGGAAACGGATGGCAGATTCATGCAAAACACCTCAAAATTGACCAGAAAAGTTTGCTCTCATTATAAAAGAGACTGGGTCAAAAAACGAATAATTACCTTTATATTTTATATATATTATAGCCTAAGCCTTTGTATCCATAATATGTAACTAACATTGGTGGGGGATCGTCTGCTGTCATATGATAACAGGCTTTCAATTACCATGTGGTAGTGCTAACGTGACAATCTTTTAACCATACTTTGTAGGTCAGTGGATAGTGTGTTTGACTATGGTTGCAAAGGTCTAGGGTTCGTTTTCCCCATCGTGGCAGTTGATTTTCCAAAAAAAAAAAAAAATTAAAAACTGTTCCGCACGTCAATTTCTTCCATCAATCTGTCAAATTGGCATAATTAATAGTTACCTAACAAGTAGGGCGCGTACTCTGTACACTTATGCTAGGGCACTACCTGTGGCACGCGAAATGTTTTAAGTCCCTTCACTAAAACACTTAAAAAGCCATTAAATAATTATTCCACTAAAACTAACTTTTAGAGAGGCTTAATTTAATTAAATAAATTAAATTTCACAAATTTAGTGATTTCTTCAAATTAAATTTACGATTGCTAGATTGTATTACCATCATGAAAAGTTAAGTGCGTAATATTAGTTGCAAACATATTTTAAATGACATTTTTGATGATGAAACCATTCTTTCAAAGTGAAAAAATAATTTGTTGAAGTATTTGCGTTTCGAACATAACGTCTTATAATTTGAATATTTTGTTTAGAAACTATATTTTCATCGTTAGACATTTATTTCATTCTAGTAAAATTAAATTTTTTGCTGTGAATCAATTTAAATCCACCCTAACCAACAAGGAAGCACGTCAGTAATATATTTGCAATCTAAAATAAAAATAACTTCAAAAAAACTTAATAATAATAACTTTAAAAAACTTTAAAAAGTATTTCAAATAGCAGAAAGGCTGTGCGAAATAGAAAGAACAGACTCCCTGACAGGCTTGTACTGATTAAATTTGATGGGGTCTGTAAAATAATAGTAATAATAAATAGTATAAATAGTAATAATAAATAGTAAATAACACTGGTCTGCATCATTTTTGAGGTCAAGGTTTTTTAGTTGTTCTTTTATAAGTTTTGCATGCTAAATTAAAAAATGTAACTCATTTTGCTCAATCAGGTCAGGGTTTTATGCTATCTCAATTTTTAAAAAATTAGATAATCATTATGAAATGAGCAAGTTTATTTTTTTAAGACAGACTTACATTTTAGCCAAGTGTTAGCCAAGCTCTATATAATAAACAGACAACTTATTTCTAATTACGATTGTCATTACTGTTTTTCAGCATGAATAGAATGTGCAAGAATGACCCAAACAGGTTCTGCTACATCTGTGGTAAAGTCACTATGTCAGACCGGCAGTCAAACATCACACATTTTGTGAGGAAAAGCTATCACGCCTACTTTGGAGTTAAACTTGGTGACCAGGACAAAGCCTTTGCCCCTCACATATGCTGCTAAACGTACGTTGAAAGTCTGCGGCGCTGGAGCCACAAGAAGGTAGAGTGTCTACCTTTTGGTGTCCCAATGGTGTGGAGGGAAGGAACAGATCATACTACTGACTGTTATTTCTGTATGACAAACCTACAAGGTAAGTTAGTATGAATTTAGTATGAATTTCATTTTATACTTACAAAAATATGCCTGACAATATATGAGATATGTCTTTATCTGTCTTTATCTGTTTCCTTTTAGGCATAAATCGAAAAAACAAGCAACACGTAAAGTATCCAGACGTGCCATCTGCCATAAAGCCAATGCCTCAAGGACCAGAAATTCCAATTCTAACACCGCCCGACAACTTTGATTCGTCGTCCGACTCAGATGAAGAAATGGATGACGGTGACATATCTGGTACATACTAACCTACTGCCGACACAAATCAACCCAAACTCTTGAGCCAAGCTGAGTTGAACGATTTGACAAGAGATTTGTGCTTGTCCAAAGAATCTGCTCAGTTGCTAGGGTCACGTCTTCGCGAAAATTGTTTGTTAGCTCCAGAAACAACATTCTTCTGGTATCGCAGCCGCGAAGAAGAGTCGAGAATATTTCACGTTGGACGAAGAAGCTTCGCTGGTTTACTGTAACAACGTCAACGGCCTCATTGCAGATATGGGTTTAGCGTATGACCCTGTTTTCTCTGTCTGTGGGACAGCCGAGCAGACAAGCAACACTACGTACAACGCGACTGGCCAGCAAGACGTGGCCTGGAACCAGGTTCGCACAACGTTCTGTCACACGCTCTCGTGAATCCGCAGATGATTCTACTTCCGCCGCTGCGCATCAAGCTCGGACTTATGAAGAATTTCGTCAGAGCACTCAACAAAGAAAGCCGAGCTTTCGCTTTCCTGAATCAGAAATTTCCACGCGTCAGTGAGGGCAAACTGAAAGCAGGTATTTTTGACGGCCCTCAGATCAGGGAGCTAATGAAAGATGCTCAATTCGACGAAAGTCTGGAGGACAATGAGATCAATGCCTAGCTCGCATTCAAGTCCATTGTCACGAATTTTCTGGGCAACCACCGAAGTCCAGAGTACGAACGTGTTGTCGAGGAGTTCCTGCAGAGCTTCCAGGCTCTTGGTGCTCCTATGTCCATAAAGATGCATTTTCTCAGCTCGCATTTAGACTACTTTCCGGACAACTGCGGTGATGTCAGCGAGGAGCAAGGAGAGCGCTTCCACCAGGATATTCGAGCGATGGAAGAGAGGTACCAGGGCCGCTGGGATGTGAACATGCTCGCGGACTGCTGCTGGTGCCTCAAGAGAGACGTTCCAGCTGTGGAACACAGACGAAAGTCTTTGAGAAAGCCCTTTCGTCCACATTAACTGTACTCGTGTACCATTTTTTATATACTTTGTACATTTTCTGTCAATTTAAGTCCGTTTTAAAAAATAAACTTGCTAATTTCATAACGATTATTTTCGAATTATCTATTTTTGAAAATTGAGATAGCATAAAAACCTGACCTGATTGAGCAAAATGAGTTACATTTTTTAATTCAGCATGCAAAAATTATAAAAGAACAACTAAAAAAACCTTGACCTCAGGAAAAAATGTTTCAAACGCAGACCAGTGTAATAGTTACAATAATGATCACCAGTTTCACGTATTTTCACGTTATATTACTAACCTGTTGCACATATACATAATTACATGTTTATCTACTTTTACAGATTATATATTATGATATTAGCGACTTAATTGCAAAACTGAACAATGTCTCAATTAAAATCTAGTATTTGGAAGTGTTTTCAAATATACAGTGGTGAATTAATAGAGCATAAGAATAAAGCAGAATGTAAACACTGTGATCCAAAATCACAATCAAGATTGATTATAAGAGGTAAAAACCCTAAAAACTACTCTACTAAACCAATGTGGAATCATTTGAAGACAAAGCATCCTGACGAATACAAAGAATTGCAGGAAGCTGAATTAGCTTATCCTCATGACCCTGCACCGAAACAATCATGTTCCACAAAATCTCAGCCAACAATTGAAGCCATGATCGAAAGAAGCAAAACATGGGACCTGAACGATCCTAAATCTGAAGCTATCACCAAGAAGATAGGTGAGTTAGTAAATTATAAAATTTATGAATAGGCATCAATCTTATGTGAAAATAAGTTTTGTCTTTTTTCGTTTTACCAAATACAATGCATACACATTCACTAATTTAATTTGGTTTCCAGGCGAAATGATGGCACTCTATGCAAAACCGTTTACTCTGGTGGACAGAGAAGGCTTTCGCGCACTCATGAAACATTTGGCCCCTCGGTACCCTCTGCCTAGTAGAAAGTACTTTTCCGAAATTGTTCTGCCCAAAATCTATGAAGAAGTAAAACAACAAGTACAAGAACAGCTGAAATCAGCCTCAGTCATTTCCTTTACAACAGACATTTGGACAAGCAGAACTAGTAATGAATCCTTCATAAGTTTGACAGCCCACTTCATTACTACAAAAAATATGGAAAATAAGATGTGTCCTCAACTGCGAACACTTCCCAGCATCTCATACAGGAGCTAACATTGCACTCATGCTGAATAACACCTTAGAGGAATGGAACATCGGTCCAAGTCAGGTTCATCTCATTCTTCGTGACAACGCTGCCAACATCAGTATTGGTACAGGTGTGTAATACATATATAACATATAATAATACAGTATCCATATAACATATAATATAATAATACAGTATCCATATAACATATAATATAATAATACAGTATCCATATAACATATAATATAATAATACAGTATCCACATTATTGTCAGCGTGGGTTGCTGCTTCTTAAAATTAGCTAATACATTAGCTACATTAAGTTAGTCTGATGCCTTCACCAGTTCTACCCTTAGCTAGCAGTTAGACCTGTTATTATTCTGGTTTCAGTTATTAATCTGGATGGAACCAGGGTGGCTTATTCCAAACACAAAATTTTTCACAGTTAGGTTTTAGGACTGCCTCCATGGGGGTTTAGCTACATCAGACCTATAGCTATCTATATATGTGGTAAACGCCAGACAGCTATACTACACAATGCTATTATGCTAGTCAGTCACATGGTTAGAATATGCTCGAAATGAATCACCATATTTGTAAAATACGACTCAGTTAGAAGCTAACTACATTACACAGTAAACAAAGTTCTAAATCAACTTATCAAACTTATTCTAATCAAACTTATTCTATATTAAAAATCTTCTTTTGCTTACAGGACTGACACCAGCACAGGGCGTTAGCTGCTTCCTACATACTCTTCAATTGGTTGTGCAAGATGCCATTTTGTCACAACGGTCAATTGCTGACATCATTGCAAAATCGAAGAAAATAGTCAGCCATTTCAACCATTCTGCAATTGGATGTACTAAACTCAAACTAATTCAAGAAAACTTAAAACTCCCAACTCATAAGCTCATTCAAGATGTTACTACACGATGGAATTCAACATACTACATGCTGCAACGACTACATGAACAGAGACAGGCAGTGAGAGCATATGCAGCTGAAAATGATATTCCAATCCTGGCTGCATACGAGTTTGCTTTGAATGAAAACGTCATTAGGGTGTTGAAACCGTTTGATGAAATGACAAAACAGGCCAGTGCAGACCAGGAGAAAGTAAGCTATGTAATTCCTGCAGTTGCAACTTTGCACTCCTACCTCTCAAAGCGGCTGAAGGACTCAGGAGTACAAACAATGAAAGAAGAGCTGAAAAAGGCAGTGGAAAAAAGGTTCTATTGTCATGATAACAGTGTGGTGAGCAAGAGGTGCTTTGTAATTGCCACTCTATTGGACCCCAGATTCAAGACTAAATTTCTCAAGGATGAAAATGAAGCAAAAAAAATTAGTGGTAGACGAAATAATTGAAAGTGAGAAAAGCATTCGTTCCGCTGAAAACATTCAGACCACTTCTAAAAAAGAACAAGGAAAAGAAAAACCACACTCAAGCAGCAGTCTCTTAACGGAAACTCATGAGGACATTTGGGAATGCTTTGATCAAATAGTTGGGAGAGAGTCAAAGCAAGAAACCGACACCAGCGGCAGCGAAACTGATGCTGATGCTGGAGAATGCCTCCCAGATGTTTCAATGACCGACATTTCGAACCAGTTAGACGAGTCTAATGAAGCAGAAATCAGTAGCCTAGAAATCAATATTTACATGACGTCACCAGGAACTTCTGGTTCTGCTCTTGTGAAAAAACCTAAGAAGAGTAAGATTAAGACGGCACTCATTAAAGCCGAAATAGAAAAATATCTAATTGAGCCCCTTTGGCCTAGGGAGAAGGACCCAATAAAGTGGTGGCGGAATAATTGTTCTCAATACCCGAAGTCAAATCACTAGCTGTAAAGTATCTAAGTGCTCCACTAAGTTCTGTTTGCTCTGAACGTTTGTTCAGCGTTGCTGGACAAATATATACAGAAAATAAAAACAGACTTTTGCCATGTAATGCAGAGCGTTTGCTTTTCATCATGAAAAATCGTAAGCTATCGGAATCACAGTAAATCTATGATGGCAATGATTGAGTTTCAGGCTCAGTACCGTACTGAGTAGGTTAGGTTAACTAGTAATTACTTTCACTGTCGTCATCCACCATGATGTTTAAATGAAATTGAAAATTGGAATTTGTTTTATTCTTGGAAAAATTTGTAAGTGCCATTTTTGGTTAAATAAACATTACTTTTCAATTTGTTCTCTTTGAATTTCCTATTTTATATTTAATTAATTATCCGGCTATCCGGCCGGATAGGCCGGATATATACCGGATATCCGGTGCATCCCTAGTTTTTATATTTCATGTTTTTGTTTAATGGATGTCCTTGAACCGGGTGTCAACCAGTGATTGTTTATTCTAACCTTGGACAAGACTCTTTAAAAGCGACTTACAGTAGTGTTTCTTGAAACTTTTCCAATTTGATTTTTTTATCGACTGTATATGAAGGACATCAATGAAACCGAACTTGAAGCGCATAATTTTGTTTGAAATTTATTCAGCTGATAATGCTTCGTGTTTCTGAATTTAATGTTTGTGTATTTTAGGGTGTTAGTCTTTGTTTTGATTCTGATATATCAGTTATGTATTGTGGCTCGATATCTCACCATACGTGGTCGATGAGAGAGAATTTGGTCGGGTCACTATTGGGGCGTGTCGGTTTAGTTACATAGGTCCTGTAATCCAAACTAATCATTATGTTCCCTAATGGTATGACGGTACAATCACCTCCGGTGATGAGTGCGCGCGAGCTCTCTAGAGACTTGTTTAATTAGGTCGTACTTATATAATTATTTACGCTTTCATTAGGTAGTCTACATGTTGCTAGTATGTTAAGAGAGGTTGTGTAAAAAGTAAGGTTTAACGCAGATGTTTCGATGCGAGGTTACATTGTTTTATGCAGGAAGGAGGGGCCAAGGACAAATGCCGGCAAAAGCGTTCCTCCCCCCCCCCCTCATAGAAGAAGAAGAGCCAAAACCAAGGTACAGGATTTTCGAAATGCCTGGACATTCTGTATTTGAAAGACTGGAGGTCATAGACATGGGGGAAAGATGGATTGAGAAAGATTGCTCCAGAGTTCACCAGTTGAATAGATGAAAGATTGAAAATACCGATTAGCCCTTACATTAAAGAGCTAGACAGAAAAAGAATGAGAAAATGTAGAAAGTCTGGTGCTACGTGCTCTCCTTAAAGGAGGAGGCGTGCAGTTAGAGTGTTCAGAAGAGCAGTGTCCGTTATAATAGCGAGAGTAAAGAGAGAGTGAGGCAACATTGCGGCGAAGAGAGAGGGATTAAAGACAGCCAGAAAGAGGCGGGGTATTGATGAGACGAAAAGCCTTTGATTCCACCCGGTGGGTGGGTTGAGCCACCCCATACATAAGAAGCATACTCCATACAGGGTCGGACAAGACCCCTATACAGAGACAGCAACTGAGCGGGGTTGAAGAAACTGCGGAGGCGATACAGCACATCTAACCTCTTAGAAGCTATTTTAGAAACAGAGTATATATCATCTTTCCAGGAAAGATCACGAGAAAAAGAAACATCAAGAATGTTAAGAGAGGAGGAAGGATTGAGTTGTTTGTTGTTGAAGGTAAGGGGATAGTCTTGTAGAAGACTGTGACGAGTAGACAGATGACGAAACTTAGTTTTCGAGGCATTGAAAGCCACAAGGTTTTCTCTGCCCCAATCAGAGATGGCAGAAAGATCAGAGGTCAGGTGTATCATAGATGTCCAACGCGAAGCATGAAGTGACTGTTGAGAGGGACGCGTTGCGAAGCGGGTGGAGAAGTGAAGAGTGGAATCATCAGCATAGGAGTGGATAGGGCAGTAAGTGCGACTTAAAAGATCATTGATAAATAAAAGGAAAAGAGTGGGTAACAGGACAAAACCCTGAGGAACACCACTTTTAATAGCTTTAGGAGAACAGTAGCCATCTACAACCGCAGCTATGCATCGGCCAGAAGGAAATTAGAGATGAAGACACAGATAGAAGGACAGAAACCGAAAGAGGGCAATTTGGAAATTAAAGATTTATGCCAAACTCTATCAAAAGCTTTTGATATGTCTAGCGAAATAAAAAGGTTTCACCGAAATCCTGAAAAGAGGATGACCAAAAGTCAGAAATATTCAAGAAGATCGCCAGCAGAACGTCTCTTGCGGAATCCACATTGACGACTTGAAAGAAGATTGTGAGGAGAGAGGTATTTAAGAACCTTCCTATTAAGGATAGATTCAAAAACTTTAAAAAGGCAAGAAATCAAAGCAACTGGACGATAGTTGGAGGGTTAAGAGCGGTCACCCTTCTTTGGGACAGGCTGAATGAAAGCGAACTTCCAGCAGGAAGGAAAAGTACCAAATGAAAGACAAAGACGAAAGAGTTTGCCTAGACAGGGTGTTAGCACAGAAGCACAGTTCTTAAAAACAACAGGAGGAACACCATCAGGACCGTACGCCTTCCAAGAGTTGAGCCCAGATTGGGCACAAATAACATCTTTGGAAAAGATTCTAATTTCAAACATCATAAAGTCAGAGGGGGTAGGAGATGGAGGAACAGCATCGGAATCATCTATGGTTGAGTTGGAGGCGAAAGTTTGAGCGAAGAGTTGAGCTTTGTCAGGAGAAGTGACGGCAATTGAGCTGCCGGAATGGAAAAGATGAGGGAAAGAAAAGGAAGTAAAGTTGTTGAAGAAGTTCTTTCCTAGATGCCAGAAAGAGTGAGAGGAATTAGAATTAGATAGGTTTTCACATTTTTGTGGGATGAAGAAATTTTTGGCGGGTTGAGGAACAGATTTTGTACGATTTCGGGCAGAAATATAGGCCGAGTGTGAGTCAGTAGTTGGATGGCGATGGTTGGTTGGATAGCATTAGAACAACTAATACAAAGTGGGTTAGTTTTTGTGCGTTTGATGGCATTTTTTATGTAAATTTGGATGCCACCTCTTTCTATCTGTTTCGAAAATGTCAAAAGAAAGGTATAGTCTTTTTGTGAGTTAAGATGCCTTTGAAGTCATCATGATTTAGCAAGAATTCTGATGTTAAGATTAAGAACTGATACGAGGCCTTCTTCAGAGGTCAGTAATGCGAATCTTTATCAACAAAATTCGTGTTTATAAAATCGGGCAACCCATGCGGATGGGCACGTGTAAGATTTGGAAAAATGTGCGAGTATATATATTCCACTTCATTTCTCATATTATTACTTTAATATAATATTTTCAGTCTTTACTTTTTCCGTCGACATTCTAAAATGTCAACAATCCTTTACCCATAATTTTGTTTATATATTCATGGCGGTATGATAATAATCACCTGTAATAATGTCTTATCCCGTCCTACACTCCATATATGATTATCGAAACATGAAATCTATTTTCCTGCTAATAAGTAATAATAATTTATGGTCACATTATGATGTTTAATGATAATAAATAATAATGTTAAATTAAAACCCCATAAACTTATCGGAGACGAGCCGAGAGCTACGATAATGTAACAAATCCAATGACCATGTACAAAAATCGAAATATTGAAGAATTAATAATAATAATAATAATAATAATAATAATAATATAATAATAATAATAATAATAATAATACGTCCGTGCTGCTCAATTTTCTTTATCATCAGGGTATAAACAGTTCTTTCATTAATATTAAACATTTTCATGAAAACAATAAAGCATGCAAATTTCGCGAAATTATTAAACTATAAATGTGATTGGTGATTTATAATGTATATTAAATTTTAATATACAACGATCTACACCGGAGCATAGGTATGTTTTGCGTCTTTTTAGATACCACATATATAAGGGGTTCCAAAAAACCTTAGCCCCCCCATTTGCAGCTTACATGTTTACTTATATCGAAATAGTTTTTAGTGATTATAAAAATATATAAAATTCTTTATTTATTGCAGGTATTAAAATTACTCTAGCTGATAAAGTGATAATATAATGGCTTCTCAATTAATTGGTGATTCGGAGAGGCAACGTGCGATAGATCGCATACGAGCAATAACATTTCGGGAAGCTCGTGATGCTGGAGCCACCTTTATAACACGTTCATGGGTTGCCAAAAAGTTGCGAAGGAGTGAGGACTTCGTCAAAAGAAATTGGAATAAAACTTTGGATGAATGTGAAATGGATACAACCAAATCTGGGCGCCCAAATTTGCCACTCTCTCAGGAAACAAAGGACATCATTGAAAGCGGTACGCGTAAGCGGAAAAACAATTGTGCTAAACTTTCTATAGAGATCGAAATGTTGAGAGGAAAGATCGTTAGTGGTGAGATCGTTAGTGGTGAGATCATTCGACTGTACCGTCATAGGCAAGGTTTAAAGCCTTGGCATGAACTTCCAAAGCCAAGAAAAACTCAACTTAACATCGATGACAGAATGTGATTTGCCCATTATCGTGAAGATTGGGATGTGGATGATTTCATGCATTTAGCTGTCTCCGATGAATTTTTTGTTTACGTAACACGTCGGCCTAACTACCAAAATGATCGAGTGTGGGTCACAACACCAGATGAAATCGATGACAATGAACGTTATCGCGAATTATTAAAAAGTCCAGACTGTGTTGGTGTGTTTGTTTTGTTCACTGCAAAGAAACTCATGTGGGTGCTGAAGCCAAATGGTCAGAGTTGGGATGGACAGTATTTTCGTGATATTATTATATCCTAGCATGTCATTCCTTTTCTAAGAAACCCAAACAATGTTATGGATGTCGATCAAGTCACACTTCTGCACGATAAGGCCCCCTGCTTTAAGGCATTAGCCACTCAACAGTTGTTGCGGAACCATGAGATCGATTTCTTTGGAAATGAAGAATGGCCAGGAAATTCTCCTGACCTGAACGTCTGTGAACACATTGGATCAGTTATAAAGGACAAGGTTGAATGTCTCTTGTTTCAAGAACCTGCAGCAAATCGATTTTCGAAGGATACAATGACGCAACACATTGAAACTGTTTTTTGCAAATTTGCGTAACGATCAAGATCTATTCACGTCACTTTTGGCAAGCTACCCAAAGCGAATTCAGGCTGTCTTGGAAGCCAATGGCAGGAACACCAAGTTTTAATTGTTTCTCATTAAATGCAGGATTAAATTCTCTTTTGTAAGGTATGTTTAGTTTTACTGTACCTCTAATGGTTTAGGCCATGGGCGGGGGGGGGCTAATGTTTATTGGAGCCCCGTATATATATATATGGTGATCCATTTAAAACCGTACCCAAATTAATAGTACAGTTTAGTAGTACGGTTTTAAATGAATCACCCGGTGTGTGTGTGTGTATATTTATATATATATATATATACACACACACTCACGAGGTGTGTTCCAAAAGTTCCCGAACTGGTTATGCTGCGCCCGCATCACATAACGTGCATGCGCGTCATGTGATGCATGTTATAGTGTGACTCAGTCTGTGTCCAAAGACGGTTACCGCTTGTTGATATCATATTTCCTCTCGATATTTACTGTTTTGTGAAGTCATTTTGTGTTTTGTTTGTGCATTTGAATAATGGCTACTGTTGAAGAAGAACGTGTGTGCATAAAATTGTGTTAAGCTGGGCAAGACTGCTTCTGAAACCCATGCCATGCTGAACACAGCATTTGGCAATGAAGCTTTAAGTCGGACAACCACTTTTGAGTGGCACAAGCGCTTTAACGAAGGCCGATGCAAGGTGGGACGACCTTCCACTTCAAGAACTGATGACACTGTTGCTTGTGTTCGTGAAATGATTCGAGGCAACCGTAGACTGACAGTCAGGAAAGTCGCAGACGAAATGGACATTTCGATAGGATCATACCACACGATACCCAAAGAGAATTTGGGGATGCGTCGTGTGTCAGCCAAATTTGTGCCACGATTCTTGACTGCCGAGCAGAAAGAGCAACGTATTGTTGTGTCTCAAGACCTCCTTCAATGTGCCAATCTTGATGAAAAACATTGTTACGGGTGACGAAACGTGGGTGTTGGGTATGACATTGAAACAAAACAGCAGTCATCGCAATGGAAGTGCGCGACAGTAGCCATTATTCAAATGCACAAAATGCGACAAAAAACACAAAATTACTTCACAAAACAGTAAATATCGAGAGAACAAAATACGATATCAACAAGCGGTAACCGTCTCTGGACACAGATTGAGTCACACTATAACAAGCATCACATGACGCGCATACGCTTTATATGATGCGGGCGCAGCATAACCAGTTCGGGAACTTTTTGAACACACCTCGTGTGTGTGTGTGTGTGTGTGTGTGTGTGTATATATATATATATATACCTTGTAGCAGTTCCGTGCGTTGGTCTCTTCACACGAAGGCCAAGCTGATATATATATATATATATATATAATATATATATACCTTCAACTGCAAAGAACACGCAGTATAAATAACGTAAAGAAACGACGCTTGTATAGGAGATATTCCGCGCAAGACGAGAGAGAGAGAACGGAACAAATGAAAAAATGAGGTAACCACCTGGGAATCGAACCCGGGATCTTCCGATTGCCGGTCAGACGCGATACCATTACACAATGGACCTCACTCTTCCAAATGCCGTAATTCTTCTACATACTCGCAGAAACCAATGCCCCAAGGGGGCACCTCCCGCATGCCGTAACATTATATACCTTCAACTGCAAAGAACACGCAGTATAAATAACTGCGTGTTCTTTGCAGTTGAAGGTATATAATGTTACGGCATGCGGGAGGTGCCCCCTTGGGGCATTGGTTTCTGCGAGTATGTAGAAGAATTACGGCATTTGGAAGAGTGAGGTCCATGGTGTAATGGTATCGCGTCTGACCGGCAATCGGAAGATCCCGGGTTCGATTCCCAGGTGGTTACCTCATTTTTTCATTTGTTCCGTTCTCTCTCTCTTGTCTTGCGCGGAATATCTCCTATACAAGCGTCGTTTCTTTACGATATATATATATATATATATAATATATATAATAGATTTATAAGTATTAATTTCCATTTTGTTCGGATTTCGTGTCATCTGTAGAGAAAATTAATATCCCAGATTTGTATAAAGTTATTTCTTTTAAGTTAGGTTAGGTTAGGTTAGGTTAGGTTAGGTTAGGTAAGGCTAACCTAAAACAAATAACTCGGTGTGTAAAATCGTGAGTACAGTATGTATAATCCGATGTATTTGAATTTCAACTTTTTAGGTTAAAACTTAAACACGGGTGAAATTCCAAACAAAACAACCATTGTATAGGGTAAAGAACAGTTTTCTTTGAATTTTTTAATGGATCCGACAAAACCTAAATGACAGCGAAAGTAATTAAAAATTTTAAAAATAAAAATACTATTACTCCTCAGAATTATTGATATATATTATATATATATATATATATATATCTGCAAACCCACAAGGAAAAAGAAAAACGATTCCAAGGCCTTTCGTGTATTCAAAGCTACACCTCCTTGGAATCTTTTTTTTTCCTTGTGGTTTTGTAGCATTCATTCATTTCACGTGTTTTATTGTGAAATTCATCCCATATATATATATATATATATATATATATATATATATATCGGGTGGGAAAAAAAAAAAAAAAGGAAGACCTCGAACTTTAGCTGTAAAATCCAATGTTATGGTCAGATTTCAATGTTTTTTTCACACCCCACAACTAAGTAACTTTCCTATACGGTGAGTGGATTTCAAAGAAAACTAATGAAAATTATGGATTTATTGAACATTTCTTTATGCCACTGGAAATTCTCCATTTATACACTACTATTACATTGTCGGGTCGGCAAAAAAAAGAGAGAGACACCTTTTAAATCCTTCATATCTCGGCAAATACGGTACATAGAACCATAAAGTTTTAGTATGTTAGTACTAGGTAATTTTATGGTTTGTATGCCATCTTTTAGCATTTTAGCTGAGAAATTGGATTCATGGCAAATATTCCAGAAAAATCTTGCTAATCATAGGTTCAAGTTGATAATTAATTAAAGCGATTTTAATTAACGTAAGCCAACTGCAGAAGGTTTGGACAAGCTTCTTAAGAAAATCGATAAAACAGGATATATCCAAAGAATACCAGGTCGCGGTATTAAATTTGGCCACCAAACAGTCCTGATTTAAATCGTGTCGATTACGGCCTTTGGGAAAATTTGTCACAGAGAATTTATCGGGTCGAAGAAAGAAATGTCGCTCATTTACGACAGCTTCTTCTGGAAAAATGGGATGAGCTACCACAAGAACAAATCAATAAAGCCATAGATGAGTTCCGTCCTAGACTGAAAAAGGTTGTAGAAGTTCGTGGTAAACATATCGAGCAGTTTTTTTTAACATCAAGGTAGCACCATATGCGAGTACTTTGTAACTTTTTATCTGCACATACAATGCAGTAGTAGTGTAAATGGAGAATTTCCAGTGGCATAAAGAAATGTTCAATAAATCCATAATTTTCATTAGTTTTCTTTGAAATCCACTCACCGTATAGGAAATTTACTTAGTTGTGGGGTGTGAAAAAAATATTAAAATCTGACCATAACTTTGGATTTTACAGCCCAAGTTTGAGGTCTCCCTTTTTTTTCCCACCCGATATATATATATATATATATATATATATATATATATATATATATATATAAGCAAACAACCACAAGGAAAAGGAAACACAAAGTCCGAGCGCTTTCGTGATATATTCACTGTGTTTCCTTTTCCTTGTGGTTGTTTGCTTATTAATAAGGTCACGTGTTATTTTGTGATTCTAGTGCATATATATATATATAATTATTATATATATATATATATATTATATATATATATATATATTTATGACCCTTGGCTAACTTTATTAGTCAATTATAATATTATTATTACCATAACTAAATTACTTAATGAAATTTAATGTTGTCCTTGTGGCTAAAACTCTGAATATAGTTACATCAGTAATAAGCACAGTATCTCATCATTCCTAGTCTCAAACCGAGGTTTAATTTTAGTTTGGGCATTTTTAATCAATGAAAATTTACCTGAAATGCTGTAACGTATTTCCATATTACGCTTGTATCTTGTCGCGTCCTCTGGTTGAACAAATATTTTGAGTTTAAAAAATCTGTGAGTTAATATATCGTTTTTAAATATCTACTTTATATAACAGTTTACAGAATTTAGACTTTAGTTCTTTTCTACGCCTTTAACCCTTTTTTTAATAAATCCAACTTAGAGATGGATAAACACTAAAGCCTCGGAAATCTGTCCTCAGACAACTCATTAATTGTCAAGACCTGACAAAGGCAATGGTATAGATCTTTTAGATAAGAATATTTACGTAGATAAAATGTTAGAAATTTCAAACGACGTAACGAGATTTACCAAAGTAACAGGTGATATTTTCTCTCTAATCTTGAAACAGGAAGATAAAATTAAAGATTTCTTCGGCAACTCAAATCTAAAAATGTAATCTCAGATATCGTGTTTACAAAATTATTTGTTTCTGGGTCCAGTCCAGGTATTATGTACGGACTTTCTAAAATACACAAACCAAATTGCCCACTCAAACTATTTTTATCGGCAGTAGGTACAGTGTCATTCATAAATATTCGTACGGAGAAATATTTTCCTTCATTATATTCGTTCTTATCTTTTGTACCACGAAGAAGATAGTTATGAAAAGTTTACCGTTCGTCGTTTGAACAAATTTAATATAAAAAAATTGGTTTAACTCCAACATATAATAATTAAAGAATTTTAGGAAAATAAAAAAAAAGTTAAAATGCAAAAACTTACGTATATTTATTTACAAAATTATTTAATACTTTGTGTCCCCACCTTTGGCTTGAAGAATTTTAAATTTTTGCAGTAGTTGGCTGTTTATTGATTAGAGACCGTTGGCAATTCTGAATTCTAGAATTTTCTCTGTGAATCTTCATGGAAGACGGATGACTGTACAAGCCATTAGCAAGCAATGGGTCGTTGTGGTAAAGAGCTGTCTACAGATCTTAAGAGATCTGTTATTACTGCGCACGAATCTGGAAAAAGTTATAGGAAGATAGGAAAAGAACTTCGAATTCCATTTACGACAGTTGCTGCAGTTATAAAGAAATGGAAAGGCTTTGGAACAATTAAAACTCTAACCAGATGTAGACGACCTTCCAAGGTTTCAGAACGTACAGCTAGACGGATTGAAAGAATGGCTACTGCGAATCCATGAATGACTGCAGGTGATATTTGCCAAACATTAAGACTGTCAAAGATCGATATCTATTTCCCTACTGTACGGACGTCCTTTCTTGATAAAGAATGGTCTGCATGGAAGAGTTGCACGAACAAAACATCTGCTACGAAAAGCGCAGAAAGAAGCTCGTTTAAAGTAAGCCAAAGATCACCAAAGTGATGGATTTGCATTCTGGAAAAGTTCTCCGGAGAGAAAATTCAATTATTAGTGAACAATGAACAAGGGTACATATGGCGAAAATGAAACACTGCATTGGAGGAAATAACATCCTTCCTGCGGTTAAACACGTGGTGGTAGTTTGCTTCTTTGGGGATGCTTCAGTGCTTCTTGTTCAGGAAAACTTGTTGTCATCAATGCAATCTTGAATTCGAAAAATTATCAGGAAATTTGGAAGAAAATGTATTGCCTTTAGTTCGGGAGTTGCGAATGGGTCGCAATTGGGTACTGCAAAAAAGATAATGATCCAATACATAAACGTAAGAGCACCATGAAATGGCTTCAACAAAAGAATTTCAAGCTTCTAGAGTGAACCAGTCAAAACCCACACCTCAATTTAATAGAGAATTTATGGTTTCATTTGAAAAAAAGTTGTCCGCAAGAGAAACCTTTCGAATCTAAATGAATTGCAACAATTTTCACTAGAAAAATGGGATAAAATTTCCACTGAGGTATGTCGAAACCTTATAGAAAAATACCCAAAACGAATCATTAAAGTCATTCAAGTAAAAACATGAACAAACAAAGTATTACATTTTTTCAGTAAATGTACGAAAACTTCTGCATTTTAACTGTTCTCTTATTTTCCTCAAATTCTTTGATGTTTTACATTATATGTTGGAGTTAAACATTTTTTTTTTGTTAAATTTGTTCAAACTAACGATAAACTTGTCATAACTATCTTATGCATGGTACAAAAGATAAGGGTGAATAAAGCTTAAATATTTCTCTGTTCGAATACTTATGAACACCATTTTATATATATATATACACGAATACTTATGAGCGCTACTGTACCTTCAGTTATATAACACAACACAATTTTTCGTACCTATATTATTATCCATAACACGCAACTTATACACAACCCAAGATTTTTTCTCCTTTGTTAAAGAAATCACCACATTCAACAATGACCAGTTCTGACAAAATTCTTATTCACCAACATTCCTGTTGGAGGAACTATTGTTATTTGTATCGATACCCTTTTCAGTAATGCTGACATTGGTTTATAGATTCAACAGACATCAACTGAAAGAACTATTAAAATTTTCAGCCGAGGATTTATATTTATATTCAAATAATGAATTTTTTAAACAAATGGGTCTGACCCTTGGCCTTACCCTGGCAAACGCGTTCCTTTATCGTCATGAATCAAAATGGTTGAATGATTGTCCCTCGAGATTTGAGCCTGTTTTTTGATAAAAAATATATTGATACGTTTCTTCTATTCAAATCCCCCGACCACGTCTTCAGTTCATTGGTGAATTGATTTTAAACATCCCAACATCCAATTTACTTCAAATTGAATCCAACGATTCATTACACTTCCTGTACATTAATATATCCAAAACTCATTTTTCTTTTGAAATCTATGTACGTTTATCGTAAGCAGACATTTACTGGTCTTACCACCAAATTCTCGTCCTTCATACCTTTGAATTTTAAACTAGCCTACATTTCAACCCCGACCAACAGAGCGTTCAACATCTGTTTCAGATTACTTTAAACTTCATAATGAAATAGTATTTATATAACCTCTTTCTGAGAATGGTTTTTCCCTTTGAGATTGACAGAATCTATGATTAAACACAATTCTAAACAATTTGATCGACCCCATAATTAAGGGCACAACCACAGTCTCCAAGGATGTCTTATACCTTTCTTAACCATTCGCTAGAACTTTAAGCTTGACCACTAGGAATAAACTCATCAAATTACTTAAAGAATTTTATCCCAGCTCTGCATTCGCGTCATCCTTCCTGACCCCATCAAAATAAGTCTTTCACCTATTCAAATATAAAGACGCTGTTCCCACTCTCCTCAGCAGTATCTGTGATCAGCGGTAAAGTCATTTGACTCGTTCATCAGTCCTGTGCAAAGGATTTCCTGCGGTTTATGATAAATTAATATTATGGCCACCAACATTATCAGATCTAAACCGCCGCGACTTTTATCTGTTATTTAAAAGATAGTGTTTCTAAACAGAATCCACACACAATACACGACTTAAAAACATCAACTAAACAAAAAATCTCTCGTATTTCAAAAGATACTCCGTCCAAAGTATTGTAAAAGTTTGTTGTTCCTGTACAAAGAGTTAATGAACTGAGACGATATCACATAGTGCATGTTTTGCACTAGGGGTATAATTCATATATATTCTATATATATATATTCATATATATATATATGTATATATATTCATATATATATATTTATATATATATATATTCATATATATATATATATATAATATATATATATATATATATATATATTCATATATATATTCATATATATATATTTTATATATATATATTAATATATATTTTATATATATATATATATTTATATATTTATATATATATATATATATATATATTTTATATATATATATATATATATATATATATATATATATATATATAGGAATATGAAAACAAGAGATACGACTCTCAACATTTATTGGCCAAACGTTTCGGTCCACTCAGGGGCCATCTTCAGTGACTAAATAGAAGCATCTAAAAATAATCATAAAACTAAAGTAAATACAAATGTCAAACTGTACGATAATAAAATCTAACACAAAAAAAGTTAAAAAATTGTTAAAAAACTATCTGGATTATAAAACAAAATAAAAGTAAAATTAAAACAAACTAAAATTTCAAAAATTAAAAGTTTAAAAATGTTAAGTTTAAAATTTAAAAATTTAAAAAGGACTAACCTGGATGGTAAAAGTTACAAATAACAAGTGGAGAGAAAGGAAAAAACAACTTAAGTTAGTGCGTTGGTTGCGTTTAAAAGGTGTTGGTTGGTTAGGAAGTATGTAATTTTATCGAGGAAAGGCTATCGTTTAGTTCAGGATTTAATTTCTTGATAAAAGGGATTCTAAAATTTTAAGATCAAGTGAATTAGGAGCAGACGACAAAATAGCAAAGGAGTCCTGGGGGCACGGGTGGTCATGGGTCTCTGAATGATGCCGAATAGCAGAGGATTCAGGAGTGGAAAGAGGGCGAGAAGTTCGATAAGAAAAACCCAAATTTGGGTTGATGCCGAATAGCAGTCACTGAAGATGGCCCCTGAGTGGACCGAAACGTTTGGCCAATAAATGTTGAGAGTCGTATCTCTTGTTTTCATATTCCTATTATATATATATATATATAATATATATATATATATATATATAATATATATATATATATATATATATAATATAAAATATATATATATATTATATATATATATATTTCCACTCTTTCAGGAGTGGAAAGAGGGCGAGAAGTTCGATAAGAAAAACCCAAATTTGGGTTTTTCTTATCGAACTTCTCGCCCTCTTTCCACTCCTGAATCCTCTGCTATTCGGCATCATTCAGAGACCCATGACCACCCGTGCCCCCAGGACTCCTTTGCTATTTTGTCGTCTGCTCCTAATTCACTTGATCTTAAAATTTTAGAATCCCTTTTTATCAAGAAATTAAATCCTGAACTAAACGATAGCCTTTCCTCGATAAATTACATACTTCCTAACCAACCAACACCTTTTAAACGCAACCAACGCACTAACTTAAGTTGTTTTTTCCTTTCTCTCCACTTGTTATTTGTAACTTTTACCATCCAGGTTAGTCCTTTTTAAATTTTTAAATTTTAAACTTAACATTTTTAAACTTTTAATTTTGAAATTTTAGTTTGTTTTAATTTTACTTTTATTTTGTTTTATAATCCAGATAGTTTTTTAACAATTTTTTAACTTTTTTTGTGTTAGATTTTATTATCGTACAGTTTGACATTTGTATTTACTTTAGTTTTATGATTATTTTTAGATGCTTCTATTTAGTCACTGAAGATGGCCCCTGAGTGGACCGAAACGTTTGGCCAATAAATGTTGAGAGTCGTATCTCTTGTTTTCATATTCCTATTGAGGATAAGGTTCCCGAAGAACATTTCTATCGTAACTATATATATATATATATATTTTTTTTTTTATATATATATATATATATTTATATATATATATTTTATATATTTATATATATATATATTTATATATATTTTTATATATATATATTTATATATTTATGTATTTATATTATATATTTATGTATTTATATATATATATTTATGTATTTATATATATTTATATATTTATTTATATATTTATATATATATTTATATATATATTTATATATATATTTATATATATATTTATATATATTTTTATATATATATTTTTATATATATATTTTTATATATTTATATATATATATTTATATATATATATTTATATATATATTTATATATATATATTTTTATTTATATTTATATTTATATATATATATATATATATATATATATATATATATATATATTTATATATATATATATATATATTAGTGATGTAGGTCACATCCGCATAACATCCGCACATTTTCTCGAATCCGCATCCGCATCTGCATCCGCACTTTGGACTGCGGATGTCGTGCGGATGTGGACCGTTGAGATAAAACGTCATTAATAAGCGGAAATTATCAAATTCTACTATAATAATAGAACTAGTTCATTGTGCGCAAAAGTGATGCAAGCGACAAGACGAGAGGCTGTTCTTGTATGAAGTTACTCTCTTGCAACCTACTTAGATCCACGTTACAAAGCTAAGTTATTTTCACCCAGTACATTAGAACGAGTTAAATCATCACTTGGCAAAGCAGTTGAAGAGCTTCAATCTCTTGAATCTGTCGCTTCGCCACCCACCAAAAGAATAAAAGTTTCAGTGACAGAACCAACACCTTCAACAAGCAAATCTATCACAGAATCTCTCTCTCAGTTTCTTGAGTCAAGCAGCGATGACGAGACCTACGCGATGTCAAAAGATGTAGTAAAAATGATCGAGAGCTATCACCAAGAAAAACGCCTGGCTGCATGTGACAATCCTATTAGTTGGTGGAAAAATACGCAGAATATCTATCCATACTTGAGTAAACTTGCAAGGAAACATTTAGCACGTCCTCCAACAAGCATACCAAGCGAGAGATCATTTAGCAGTGCTGGATTAATATATGATGAAAAGAGAAACAGACTGGCAGCAGAAAAGGCAGAAAAATTAATGTTCCTTAAGCATAACCTTCCTATAATTAAGTTTGAATATTAAACGATGAACATCTTAGTTTACTTTATTTTAATTACTCATTTATAAATATGCCTAATAAAACTTTAAACTTAATATAAATAGTTATCAAGCTAATTAAAGATCTCTTTCTATAAGGGTGGAGGTTGGGGAAAGAGGTCGGGTAACACAATTATGGTTTCTAATTGTGGCTGAAACTCAACAAAATATAACGAATTTATTTGCAGACGAATTCACTAATTGATTTCTATATTAGTTAGATGCTTGCTATTATTTTATATGTTCAGGGAAAAGTACAGCAATTATTGTACAATTAATCAATTATACTACATTATAGCTACAGCTCTCTCTACTGTATATCATAACTTATTATATACGTTAAACACAACAAATCTCGAATATATCCTAAAAAATAACGAAAATGTAGACATCCGCATCCGCATCCGCGGATGTTCAAATCAAACATCCTCATCCGCATCCGCGGATGTGAAAAAAATGACATCCGCTACATCACTAATATATACAGGGTGGCCCAAAAAAAATGGCACCAATTTTCAGAAGTGATATCTCAATAACCATTGCAGTTAGGGATTTTAAAAAACAACCAAATGAAAGATAATTCTTTTCTCTTTAAATACTTATTCAATAGCTTGATGGTTATAAACCCATGTAATGCCAAAAACTGGCTTATAAGAAAAATATACAAAAAAAAGTTGCGCATTTATATTTATTCCTTTTATTTTTTTCCAATTAATTATCTTCTAATTTACGGTCTTTAAACGAAGTTCTGTGGGTTTAAGTTAAACCTAATTTTCAATAAATGGCTCAATCTGCCCTCCATTATGGTCAACCACAGCCTGTAATCTCGCCCTCCATTTTGAAATTGCCTTTGAGATCGTCACTTGTGAGAGATTTTCCCATGCAGCCTGAATTCGTTCACGAAGATGGTTCACATCACGGATTTTCTGACCATGGTAGACTTCTCTCTCTAAGGCAGACCACACAAAGTAGTCAATGGGGTTTAGATCTGGGCTGCATGGTGGCCAATTATTTGGTTCGATAAAACCAGGACAATTATTATTGAGAAATGTTATTGTTTCCTTGGCTGTATGAGATGGGGCTCCATCTTGCATGAACACAAAATCAGTGCTCGTCTCCTTGATCTCTGACAATTGGAGACAAAATGTCATTACAGTAGTAAATTGAGTTAATTTTAACGCCTCGCTGAGTAAAAATGATGGATGTTTTGTTCTCAGATGACGCTGCAAGGGAAATCATTATCGAATCTGAAAAGTGTTTTTTTTCACACAAAAGTCGTTTTGGGTCAACATGAGTTTTTGTCGCCACTGCTGCACGAACCCGATCATTTTGGGTATTTCGTGGTGTTTCGACCGTAAATCGTTTCTCATCAGAAAACCAAATTTTTTTCACAGACTCATTTGACCGAAATCTTCGCAATAGATTTTTATATCGATGGAAACGTCTTTCTTTCACAGGCTCCGATAAAGCAGTAGCCTTCACCCTCTTAAATGTTTTCAACCCCAGATCTTTTCGAATTAATCGCTGTACTGATGAATGTGAAATCCCGGTTTCTTTAGCAACTTCACGTTCACTTTTACTTGTTCCCGGTTGTTCCTCTTGACTTAAAACCATTTCATTTACTTTTGCAGTTTTCTGGCGTTCTAATACTTTTTGGTCGACCACTTCAAGGACGCCGTTGACTGCTGCCGGTTTCTTTAAGTTTTTGTAAAAAATGTGCCACAGTTCTTTTTTTCCAATTTCTATTTGGAAATTCGTAAAGGATTCTGTTTAATGAATATCCTTTTTCTTCACGTAGTGCTTGTATAATGTTCTTATCAGATTCTCTCAATCCCATCTTGAGGGGTCTGGAATAGAAAAATTTCATTTAAAATTAGGATCAAGGAATAAATATAAATGCGCAACTTTTTTTGTATATTTCTTTGGAAGCCAATTTTGGGCATTATATGGGCTTATAACCATCAAGCCGTAGAATATGTATTTAAAGAGAAAAGACGTATCTTTCATTTGGCTGTTTTTTTAAGTCCCTAGCTGCAATGGTTATTGAGATATCACTTCTCAAAATTGGTGCCATTTGTTTTGGGCCACCCTGTATATATTTATATATATAAGCTTATATATATATATATTTATATATATATATATATATATATATATGTTTATATATGTTTATATATATTTATATATATATTTATATATATATATATATATTTATATATATATATATATATTTATATATATATTTATATATATATATATATATATTTATATATATATATATATATATTTATTTATATTATATATTTATTTATATATATATATTTATTTATATATCAAAGCTATTGACTTCTCCTTAGGGAACCGGAGCTTACAGATGAAAAGAAGGATCAACACAACGGCAAACATTTTCATTTATTTGTACATCAGACGTTTCGACAAATCTTTTGTCATCATCAGTGAGTTAAGTCTTAAAACCTTAAAACAAAATTGAAAAGTGAAAGTTACATCAATACAATATTAAGACCATTAAAATTAAAACCTTAAAGCAAAATGAAAATTGCATCAATACAAAATTAAAACATTTAAATTTCATCACTATAAAAACTAAATTAAATTAAATTTCATCACTATAAAAACTAAAATTAAATTACCTCAATAGGTAAATACACAATGTTTACATCCACCTCCATACTTGGCAAAGTCTAAGAGACCACTAGGTGGTCAGGGGATTAGAAAGGGTATATCTGTGAAACACGGTTGGTTGTCAAAAGAGTCGTAATTTGTAGGATGAGCTATTATTATTAAGGGAGGGTTTGTTTCTATAGATGTACAAAGATTCTAAAATTCGGAGTTCTGTAAGGTTATTGGATCTAGTTAAAATTTCAAACTGAGTTTTGTGAAGGGGATGGTCGTTTTCATTACTGTGGTTTCTAATTGCGGATTGTGGAGGGCTACTGAGGGGACGGTTGGTACGGACTGACAAGCCCAAATGTTGAGAAAGGCGCACCTCCAGTTGGAGTTGAGTGCTGCCAATATACGCAGCCTTACAGCTGTCGCACGTGTATTTGTAAACAACATTGGGGCATACAGTTTTGGGGAATTCATCTTTGAACTTTAAAAAATTTGATAATTTAAGTGGGTTGACGAAGGCGAATCTAAAATTTATTTGGGGATAACTAGACTTGAGTAGTTTGGACAATTCACCTCGAATACGCAATGATAAATAACCATAAAAAGGTAATTTAATATATCTGGTTTCTTTTTGTACTGTAGTTACGGGGAGTTTAGTATCAAAAGTGTTATTTAAAAATTTCTTTAATTGGTTATCGAATAGATGAGAAGGCTGCGTATATTGGCAGCACTCAACTCCAACTGGAGGTGCGCCTTTCTCAACATTTGGGCTTGTCAGTCCGTACCAACCGTCCCCTCAGTAGCCCTCCACAATCCGCAATTAGAAACCACAGTAATGAAAACGACCTTCCCCTTCACAAAACTCAGTTTGAAATTTTAACTAGATCCAATAACCTTACAGAACTCCGAATTTTAGAATCTTTGTACATCTATAGAAACAAACCCTCCCTTAATAATAATAGCTCATCCTACAAATTACGACTCTTTTGACAACCAACCGTGTTTCACAGATATACCCTTTCTAATCCCCTGACCACCTAGTGGTCTCTTAGACTTTGCCAAGTATGGAGGTGGATGTAAACATTGTGTATTTACCTATTGAGGTAATTTAATTTTAGTTTTTATAGTGATGAAATTTAATTTAATTTTAGTTTTTATAGTGATGAAATTTAAATGTTTTAATTTTGTATTGATGCAATTTTCATTTTGCTTTAAGGTTTTAATTTTAATGGTCTTAATATTGTATTGATGTAACTTTCACTTTTCAATTTTGTTTTAAGGTTTTAAGACTTAACTCACTGATGATGACAAAAGATTTGTCGAAACGTCTGATGTACAAATAAATGAAAATGTTTGCCGTTGTGTTGATCCTTCTTTTCATTTATTTATATATATATATTTATTTATATATATATTTATTTATATATATATATTTATTTATATATATATATTTATATATATATATATATATTTTATATATATATATATATATATTTATATATATGTATATATTTTATATATATATATATATATTATATATATATATATATTTATATATATATATATATATTTATATATATATTATATTTATATATATCTATATATATATTTATTTATATATATATTTTTATTTATATATATATTTTTATATATTTTTTATTTATATATATATATTTTTTTATTATATATATATATATATATATATATATATTATATAGTATAATAGCCCTCTCTCTTTCTCCTAGTTCCCAACCCTTCGTTCGAGTGCGTAATGAAGCCCCATTGAGAAACCTAAGACATGTCTACCAGTAATAACAAACAATAAGTTTTCTGTTTTAGGTTTTGAAGATGATGATGAACCGGAAATACGACTCGTTGGCGATTCTATTGTTCGAGGACAGCTCGAGGAATTCTGTGGGAGAATCCCTCGTCGTAGGCGCCGTTATTGCTACCCTGGTGCAAGGGTGGAGGATATAACTAATAGTGTTGACCAATTTACAGATGGTACCTCCGAGGACACAACGTATGTTATTCATGTCGGTACTAATAACGTTTTAAATTCTAGATCGGAAGAACTGCTGGCTAGGTACAGAGACTTACTAGAGCGATTAAAGGAAAAAACTAATAAGATTGTTTTAACAGGTATACTTCCTCGAATTATCCATCGTAACGATTTCTACAGCAAGACGACCTATATTAAGAATAACCTAAAGTCTCTTTGCCAACAGGAAGGAGTGCATTTTGAGAATTTTTGGAACAGTTTCTGCGGCAGGAGGGACTTGTTCCTCGGAGATGGACTTCATCTTAATGACGTAGGAGCTGCGCGTTTAGGAAGACTATTTCATAATACTGTCTCTTCTTTTCAGGCTGCCGTAACTCGAACGGTCCCAGCGTAAATTCCATAAATTTCCACTGCACTCGCGAAGTTGTCGCAATTACAAACAATTTGAAGGTTCTATCCTTAAATGCTCGTAGCCTACGAAATAAAATAAACGAATTTTTTCTTTAATTGCTTGTAAAGACTATGATATAACTGCGATAAATGAATCGTGGCTTAGCACTGAAACTCGTGACTTTGTAGGGGAGTATCAAATTAAAGGTTATAGACTTTTTGTTAAAAACAGAATAGGTAGGCGAGGAGGCGGTGTTATGTTGTATATCAAAGATAATATAGTGAATGTTGTAGAAGTAAAGCACACAATTCCAGAACCGATAGATTCGACTATAGCAGAACTTAAATTGAACGATTTCAAACTTCTTGTTGCGGTTATATATAGGCCCCCTAATCAAACAGCTGATACGGACGAAGCGTTATATCGTGAACTAAAGCGAATAATCGGTAGTGAGCAGGCTTTAGTTATGGGTGACTTTAATTGCGCTAACGTAAATTACGATACAATGCAGGGAGACGCGCAAGGTAATCGTTTAGTTAATTTTCTCGAGGATAGCTTTCTTATTCAAAAGGTTGGGGAACCTACGAGGTTGGACAGTATTTTAGATTTAGTAATAACTACGGATGATAGGCTAATTACTGATCTTCAAATAATAGAACCGTTGGGCAATAGCGATCACAATATGGTAGAGTTTGTCCTCTCAGTAAGTCACTCGAAACCAGCTAACTCGACGAAAATTCCTAACTTCCAGCAAGCAGACTTTAGTAAATTTCGAAATAAATTGTCACACGTCAATTGGGAAAACGTGATGGGGAACTCCAACGCAAAACTAATGTGGGAATCGTTCGAAACAGTATTTAGGACTATAAATGAGGAATGTGTACCGTACAAAATTAAGCGTGCGAAAGTAAACAACAAGCCCTTGTGGTTTACTTCTAGAGTAGGAGACATTATAAAAAGTAGAGATAGGGCTTATAGGCTACATAAGTGCGATAAAGACAATTTGTGGTTACGAAACAACTACATATCTCTAAGGCGTGAAGCGAAAGTGTAATAAAAAAGTCCAAGCGCGAATTTGAAATCTCCATAGCTCGTGACGGTAAAGAAAACCCCAAGCGATTCTTTCAATACGTCAATAATAGAAATCCAGTAAAAATCGTCTTGGGGCCTTTGAAAAATGTAAACAGAGATCTAGTTTCTGAAACCAAGGAAATGGCTACCTTGCTAAACGAATTTTTTACGTCAGTTTTTACTATAGAAGATGTAACGAATATCCCTACGGTCATAGACATAATACCTTTTGATAATGGTAATATTTTGGATAATATAGTGGTTAGTGAAGGGGAGGTAACGCGCTATATTGATAAAATGAAAACGCGTAAATCACCGGGGCCGGATTCCATATATCCCATACAACTAAAAGAATTAAAAGATAGCATTGTTGTGCCGCTAACAAAGATTTTTAATGCGTCTATTTCTGAGTGGTGCGTACCAGATAATTTCAAGTTAGCAAACGTAACACCTATCTTTAAGAAAGGCGATAAAGGTGCGGCGGGAAATTATAGACCAATCAGTTTAACGTCTGTTGTAGGTAAGCTACTGGAATCAATAATTAGGGATCGTATATTCGAACACTTAGAATTCCATAAGCTAGTTAGAAATACGCAGCACGGATTTAGGCGAAACAAATCTTGCTTAACTAATCTTTTAGAATTTTTCCAAAGCGTGGTTGACGTTTACGATAGACATCGGGCGGTTGATGTAGTGTATTTAGATTTTCAAAAAGCGTTTGACACCGTGCCGCACAAAAGACTCATTGAAAAAACTAAGGCTCATGGAATCAGGGGTGTAGTAATAAATTGGCTAGAAGAGTGGTTGCGAGGCAGGAAACAGAGGGTGGTCGTTGATGGAGCGGAGTCGTGTTGGGCTAATGTAGCGAGTGGCGTTCCTCAGGGTTCTGTATTGGGCCCCTTGCTTTTTCTTATATATATTAACGATTTAGATGTCGGCCTAGTCAGTACAGTTTCAAGTTTGCGGATGACACGAAGCTGGGTGGTAGGGACGATTAATGACGAAGATAGAGGTAAAATTCAGGAAGATCTGAATAAAATCGTTGATTGGTCAGTCACATGGCAAATGAGATTCAACGTTGATAAGTGCAAAATTTTGCATATAGGTTCGCGTAACGGTAATTTTGCGTACAGTATGTCAGGGAAAGATTTAACAAGCGGAGAGCAGGAAAAAGATTTAGGAGTTATAGTCACGGGTGATTTAAAAGTAGTGAAACAAAGTACAGCAGCGGTCAATAAAGCGAACAAAGTGTTAGGATTTATAGCTCGAAATTTTGAGTACAAATCGCGCGATATTATAGTTCCACTTTATAAATCATTAGTTAGACCCATTTGGAGTACGCGGTCCAATTTGGAATCCGCATATGCACAAAGATATAGACAAAATCGAAAGAGTTCAAAGACGAGCAACTAAGATGATTCCGTCGCTTAGGTCAAAGTCGTACGAGGATAGGCTTAAGGAGTTAAAATTGACAACACTCGAGACTAGGAGGTTAAGGGGTGATCTAATCCAGGTTTTCAAAATTATGAATGGGTTCGATAACGTAGATAGAGATAGCTTTTTCGTTATATCTCAATATAATAGGACTAGAAATAACGGGTGTAAGTTGACAAGTAGAAGGTTCGAGACCGCAGTTGCGAAAAACTTTTTTACGCTTAGAATAGTAAATAGCTGGAATAGTTCGCCGTAGAAGTAATTAGTAGCACGTCTATAAACATGTTTAAAATCGATTAGACGCATATGTTGATAGAAAAGGTATAGTTTAAGGTAGTAAAATTAAGGCTTTCTGGGGATAGATCCCACAGCTCAACACAAGTGTTGTGGGATATAGGGAGGCAGCGTCTTGGGTTAGGGGATACTCTCTGTCCTTACACACCCATTTAAAGAGATTCCTCTGCCGAGCGGTGCCCCCACAGTACTGTGAGGTATTGAAAAACTCATGATCTTCACTTGCCCCACAAACACCTTTAAATGGGAGACCCAAAATGGGTGCACACACATTTCTACATTACTGTACAGTCTTTACAGCCACACCTACTCTTTTTCTCGTAAGTGTATATATTGTAATGTATATGATTGTAATTTGACTTGGTCCGCTGTCGATATGGACCGTGACTTGATGGATACCGTAATGAAATTGACTGGATTCTTTGGATCCGATATATTTGCATGTCCTTTATAAATAGATATAGAGTGTAACATATTTGTGGATAGTAGTCTATTATGACTTGATCCTCTGGATCAGAGATTCTATCTTAATTTTAAATCGATAATTAGTTAGTTTTAAATTGATATTATTTAGTTTCGTAAAAATTGGTCGTTGCCATTTACCGGCAGTTTTTACATAAATTTTTATGTTCTTGTGGTTCGGAACCCACGTAAAATTGTAGGTCCCCTCCGCCACCACGGAGGACATACACAATACACGAAACACAGTTAGGTAGACCAGCCATGAGTGGATCCTAGGGTCTTTGTTGGTCTGAAACATTATAACATTATATATATATATAGCATTACCTATATATATATATATATATATAGCATTTACCTATATATATATATATATATAGCATTTACCTATATATTATATATATATATAGCATTTACCTATATATATATATATATATAGCATTTACCTATATATATATATATATATATATATAGCATTTACCTATATATATATATATATATAGCATTTACCTATATATATATATATATATATATATATATATATATATATATATATAGCATTTACCTATATATATATTATATATATATATATAGCATTTACCTATATATATATATTATATAATATATATATATATATATATATATATATATATATATAGCATTTACCTATATATATATATATATATATATATATATATATATATATATATATATATATATATAGCATTTACCTATATATATATATATATATATATATAGCATTTACCTATATATATATATATATATATAGCATTTACCTATATATATACAGGGTGGGCGGAAAGTAGCTCCCTATTTTGGATTGGTAAAAAAATACGTATATTATCCATTTATTTCAGAAGAAATAATATGAAAAGGTAGGCATACATGGTAGGTTTCTCTAAAATTCAATGTGGGCTCCAACTCTTTCCACCAGCTTCTGGAGCCGCCCAGGAATGGCGTCCACTGACTTTAGCAGGAACTCCGGCGGGATGGAGGACATGACTTCCCGAATTCGGTCCTCCAGTTCATCCAATGTCCTCGGTTTGGTGCGGTAGACTTCTTCCTTTACCCACCCCTAAAGAAAGAAGTCGCACGGTGTCAAGTCGGGGCTCCTGGCTGGCCATTGATGTGGACCACGACGACCCATCCAACGCCCAGGGAAGTGGGTATCCAGCCACTCACGGACAACAAGAGCGAATGGCCAGCCAGGAGCCCCGACTTGACACCATGCGACTTCTTTCTTTGGGGGTGGGTAAAGGAAGAAGTCTACCGCACCAAACTGAGGACATTGGAAGAAACTGGAGGACCGAATTCGGGAAGTCATGTCCTCCATCCCGCCGGAGTTCCTGCTAAAGTCAGTGGACGCCATTCCTGGGCGGCTCCAGAAGCTGGTGGAAAGAGTTGGAGCCCACATTGAATTTTAGAGAAAACCTACCATGTATGCCTACCTTTTCATATTTTTCTTCTGAAATAAATGGATAATATACGTATTTTTTTACCAATCCAAAATAGGGAGCTACTTTCCGCCCACCTGTATATATATATATATATATATATATATATATAATATATAATATAGGTAAATGCTATATCTATATAATATATATAATATATATTATATATATATATATATATATATATATATATATATATATATATATGAATAGAAACGACATAAGTTTAAGGAACGTTTCTGCACACGAGGAGGAGAAGATACGAAATAATGAAAAATGAGGCGAACCGCCTCAGCGGTTCGCCTCATTTTCATTATTTCGTTATCTCTCCTCCTCGTGTGCAGAAACGTTCCTTAATACTTATGTCGTTTCTATTCATTTATATACTGCGCGGTCATTGCAGTTATTTGCATATATATATATATGTGAAAATTATTTCACGAAAGTAAACACGTGAAAAATATTTATGATGAATAAAACCACGAAGGAAAGGAAACACAAAATGGTGCTCAAGCGCTTTCGTCTAATGACATCTCAGGAACACTGAAGTACATAAAAAGGTTAAGCCTATATGACGCGTTCGGTGGAGAAGGGGCGAACGCCACAAAATTCGAAAAATGAGTTTTTTGTCGTATAATTATCCTTTAAAACCTTTGCTTTACCTATGCAAAAAATTAGATGTTAGTCTGCACTCTTTCACGGTAAAATTTAGGTTTTAATGTATCTCAGAGAAATTCAACTCCGCATCATTGCTTCACATTGAACACATCTATCTACTCGACAATGTCCTGTGATGCTCAATTGGCCAAATTGAACAAAATATAAAAAAATAATTACAGCAATATTATTTACACCAAAAAAGATTTATGTTACGGCCATAACTACAGCCGTTTCGCAGCGCTTCCTAGTTGTAGAAATGAAACAGGCTGATTTTCTCGATTTTGACGTCCTAAAAACGTGCATTGTCATTAGGAAATCAACAACTACTAAATTTACAGATGCAAGAAAGTTAATATTTACTTCAACACAAAGAAGGCTACGTAATATCTACTGCATACCGCACAACCCCAGATAATAGCCATCCCGTCAGACTGCAGAAAGGGAAAAAAATTCTACAGTGTCAGTTTATTCAATCTAGCCCAGCAGACACTGCAACCAAAGTATTCCCAATTGCTGCCAATAACTAAGGAAAAAATAAAAGATGTCAAAGAATTATCAGACCTAATGCCTGCAACTGCAGTGAACTATTATACAAGATTGTTAAAGGAACTGGAAGAAACCGAAACAGTTGAAGCAGGTAATACAACATTCGACGAAGAGGACCAAATAATGGATTACACCAGTTAACATCAGAAGCTATCAATAAATAATATTGTAAAATTTCTTGGCATTTTATTATATCGACATATTACACAACAATATTTTACTCAAATAGTGTTCAAATTCATACAACATTTCAATAAACCGGAAAAATACAAAGGTTTAAAGTTTACAAACTTTAACTGCATTTTGTGGCATAATTCGAAAATGTTGCGTTCGCCCCTTCTCCACCGAACGCGTCATATATAGGTTACAGAAAGAAAAAAAGAAAAAAATAAATAACATACACACACACACACACCACACACATATATATATATATATATATATATATATATTATACATATATCAATAAACAGAGAAGTAAAAATAAAATTAAAAATTAAAAACCTTAAAGGATTACCAGTGAGGCGTATATATATATATATATATATATATATATATATATATATATAATATTATATATATATATATATATATATATATATACACAAACTCAGAATGGTTCCCTGAGAACAATATATGTTAATTCCCAGAAGAGTTCCTTGTGCCATGCACGGTCTGTGTTTAACATATATATTATATATATATATATATATATATATTATATATATATATATATATATATATATATATATAGCATTTACCTATATATATATATATATATATATATATATAGCATTTACCTATATATATTTATATATTATAGCATTTACCTATATATATATATATATAGCATTTACCTATATATATATATAGCATTTACCTATATATATATAATAGCATTTACCTATATATATATATATATATATAGCATTTACATCTTCCGTGAACTCGAAGTCCATTAATAAGTTTGTGCCGGGATTTGTTCTTGGTTGATCTGTTTCAATGTCGAAAAACTCGTCTGGGTTTTCCACTTCCATCTTGGACTTAGTGCTAAACACAGATTTAAATTGTTCCCTAAGCAGTTCACTATTTCTTCGGGTCATTTCGGTTTGTCTTCGTTGCCTGAATAGAGTCCTGATTTTCCTCTCGAGCTTGCTACGTTTTCTTTCCTGTCTCTCTGGAATATGTTTCAGTATTATAGGTTTGGTTTCCGTCTCTATTATACATAGTATTCTTGTGGAGTCTTCTCGTGTAGTATATATATATATATATATATATATTATATATATATATATATATATATATTTTGGGTTATTTTTTATGTTTTCTACCTGTTTTCCCTCCTCGTTTGTCTTATGTATGAATGTTTGCTTTAGGTCCATTTCTATTTCGTCAAGTTATATTATATATATATATATATATATATATATATATATATATATATATATTATATTATATTATATATATATATATATATATATATATATAGGAAACTTGACGAAATAGAAATGGACCTAAAGCAAACATTCATACATAAGAGAAACGAGGAGGGAAAACAAGGTAGCAGAAAACATAAAAAATAACCCAAAATACTTCCCACTTTTGCGAAAAGGAAAATGCAGTGTAAAGAGAGTATTGGGACCGTTGATAGACGGGGAGGCCGCATACACAAATGACCCGAAAGAAATAAGTGAACTGCTTAGGGAACAATTAAATCTGTGTTTAGCACCCCTAAGTCCAAGATGGAAGTGGAAAACCGAGACGAGTTTTTCGACATTGAAACAGATCAACCAAGAACAAATCCCGGCACAAACCTATTAATGGACTTCGAGTTCACGGAAGGAGATGTAATTACGGCCTTATCACAGATGCGAGACAATTCAGCGCCAGGGCCAGACACATGGAGTGCCACATTTCTGAAGAAATGCAGAGAGATATGCAAAACCGCTATACTTACTATGGAGGAAATCACTCGACACATGACAAATTCCACTCCCCTTAAAGAACGCTAATATTGCCCCCCTATTTAAAGGTGGTAACAGAGCAATGCCCAAAAATTATCGGCCAGTGGCTCTCACCTCACACCTTATAAAGTGTTTTGAACGCATAATTAGAGCCAAAATTACCTACTACCTACAAGAAAAAGACTTATACAACCCAAATCAACATGGCTTCAGGGCGGGTAGATCATGCCTGTCACAGCTACTAGACCACCAGGAGAAAATATTAGGAACATTGTGTCGAGGACAAAACATTGATGTAATATATACTAATTTTGCTAAAGCCTTCGATAAATGTGACCACGGAATCATAGCACACAAACTTAAGGATACAGGAATTACTGGAAAGCTAGGAAGGTGGATATTTAATTTCTTGACGCAAAGAACGCAAAGAGTGGTGGTAAACGGAGTTAAATCGGAAGTCTCGGAAGTCGTGAGCTCTGTCCCACAAGGGACAGTATTAGCTCCCTTGCTGTTCATAATAATGATTGCAGATATTGATGCAGATATTAAGGACAGTATTGTATCATGCTTCGCAGATGACACGAAGATATGTAAGGAAATATTGAACGAAGATGACATAAGAAAACTACAAAACGACATTGAAACATTATTCCAGTGGGCAGAAGACAACAATATGAAGTTCAACGAAGAAAAATTCCAACTTCTAAGATATGGTAATAACAAAGAGCTACAGAAAAAGGGTACAAAACTCCGCAAGCCAAACAGATAACACCAAATCCATAAGGCAGGGATCTTGGAGTAATAATGTCGTCGGATGCAGAATTCAGAGAGCACTATAAAATCAAAATCACAACCGCTAGAAAATAATGGGAATCATCTGGAGGAGCTTCCGCAGCAGAAAAGCAAACATCATGCTCAAATTATGGAAGAGTCTAGTCCTACCAATAATTGAGTATTGCTCAGTACTCACAAGCCCACACAGAAAAAGAGACATTGCGAGCATTGAAGCTATACAAAGGACTTTTACGTCTAAGATAGAGGAAACGGAAGGTGAAGACTACTGGTCTCGACTACAATCCCTGGAACTCTACTCTCTTGAAAGAAGGCGAGAGCGGTACACAATAATATACATATGGAACATACTCGAGGGCTCTGTCCCTAACCTCAGAAATGAAATAGAAACAAACTGGAATGAGAGAAGAGGCAGATTTTGTACGGTCCCAGATGCGTGGGACAAGGAGCCATGAAAACGAGGATGGAAAATACCCTCAGAATACGGGGCCCAAAGCTTTCAATGTCCTTCCAAAAGAAGTGAGGAATCTCCAGCACACCAACCTGAATAACTTCAAGAACCAGCTGGACAGATTCTTGTGCAAAGTCCCTGACCAGCCATGCGTGGCTGGCTACGAGGGCAGGAGGCGATCAGAGAGCAATTCCCTCCTTCACCAAGTCCCGCAAATGAGGCGGATGCTGCAGAGGGGTCGACCGCAGGTCGATCCTGAACCGTCGTTTAAACTCAACAAAAGTAAGTAAACAAAAATAATATATATATATATACAGTATATATATATATATATACAGTATATATTATATATACTGTATATATATATATATATATATATATATATATATATATATATATATATACTGTATATATATATATATATATATATATATATATATATATATATATATATATATATATATATATATATATATATATATATATATATATATATAAAGCGTTCAGCATGTAATTATATGAGAAATCTAAAAGACTAAAGAATTGGTAGAACTCAAATTGCAAAGACTGTTATCTAAAATTAGGTTCAGTTAAAACAAATTTATCTTCGAACTTAATTATAACTTAGAATATAGCAATTATTTCGGATTGCTTTTATACTCTCAATTATAGTTTGTAATTAAAAATCCATCTTTATCTGACCATTTTTTTTAGTGTTATTATTATCATCATCATCATCATTATTATGATGATGTGCATTATCAAGGTCATGAACACATTTGAGACATTCTATTTTTTGGTCCCGAGTTGTGTGTGTGTGTGTGTGTGTGTGTGTGTGTGTGTGTGTGTGTGTGTGTGAGAGAGAGAGTTACAAGGAGTTACAAGGAAAAGAAGTACCTCAAAAGGCCTTGCGGCCCATACCGAGGAGGTACCAATGGCAACGGGTGCCAGGGAAAATTTTGTAAAATTTATTTTTCTTTCAACTATCCTAGCAGTAGTAGAAAACTGGATAGAAAAGTAGAAGGCTCTCTCCCCACCCTCCGCTCCCTCCCTGCCAGAGGCAGGTACGGAAAAAGGTTGAAGAAAATAACTTGACCCTGGAAAAGTAGCCAAGGAAATTTTACAGGAAAGTGGAGAATATATAAATAGCTCTATATTTAGCTTGCTCACAGAGACACCGTGCAAGCGAGATCCTGCAGAGTTTTCATATGTTTTAGTCTTAAACTATGAGAGTATTCAGTACTTTGTCTAGCCTATTTTTAAACACATTTACACTTTGACTGGAAACAACCTCTGAGGGAAGTTGGTTCCAGATATTAACTATTTTATAAAATAAATTTCCGCAGACTGAGGTCCTAAATGTCTTTACACACTCAAATAGTGTGCAAGATTTCGTCTACCCTTTTCTTGAACTCATCCACAGAGGAACTGTTCACAAATTCCGAAGGTAACCTGTTCCATGTGTCACAGATCTTATACGTAAAGTAATTCCCACACCACTAGTCCTAAACCGTTTCAAATCCAACTTCCAACCATTGTTGCGAGTTGGGTTATCATTTAAACTAAACATACTTCTAAAATCGACATCGTTGAACCCGCGTAAGAGCTTGAAAACCTCGATCAGTTGACCGCGCAGCCTCCGAGTTTCAAGCGAAACAAGTTCAGGGCGCGTAACCGTCGATTGTAGCCCATATGCCTAACGGAAGGGATTAACTTTGTGGCCCTCGCCTGCACTCGCTCCAGCCTCTCAATATCTTTCCTGAAGGTGGGCGACCAGAACTGCACAGCATACTCCAGGTGCGGCCGAACAAGGGAATTGTACAGTGAGAGCACAATCTCCTTGTTCCGAAACTGAAATTGCCTCCTGATATAACCCAATAGTTTCTGGGCTTTCTTTTCCACCTCTACACACTGTTTCGTAAACTTAAGGTCGCTGCTAATTAGCACACCCAAGTCCTTTTCTAAATCAGTCACCTCGATATTACTACCCAACATCGAGTAGTCCGACTTGGGATTGGCGTAGCCAATGTGCATCACTTTGCATTTACCCAAGTTAAACGGCATTTGCCATTTTTCGGACCACTCTCCTATCCTACCTAGGTCCGCACGCAGTTCCTCGATCGCTTCGGGCGTCCCAACATTGGCCCCAAGCTTGGTGTCATCAGCGAATTTGGCAATCCGACTGACGATGCCACCGTCGATATCATTTATGTAAATGATAAACAACAGTGGCCCCAAAACGGAACCCTGAGGAACCCCACTAGTGACCGAGGCCCAACCCGAACTAGCCCCTTTAATTACCACCCTCTGCCGCCTATTCCTCAGCCAGTTTTCAATCCACCTACCTATTTCCCCACCGATACCCAGCGCGCGCACTTTCGCCATTAGCCGGCGGTGAGTTACCTTATCAAAGGCTTTCTGAAAGTCGAGATAAAGTATATCAATCGCCCTACTCTTATCGTACTCACTCAACATGACGTGGAAAAACTCGAGCAAGTTGGTGAGACACGACCTATGCCGTCTAAACCATGTTGGGAGTCCCCAAGCAGCTTGTAGGAATCCAAATGGTCAACGATCCTATCAGCTATTATCCTTTCTAATAATTTACCTACAACTGAAGTGAGACTAATGGGACGGTAGTTCCCTGGACTTTCGTGATCCCCTTTCTTAAAGATAGGGGTCACGTTGGCCTCCCTCCAGTCACCAGGCACCTGGACCATGTCCAACGATTTGTTGAAGACTGTAGCCAGGTGGGGAGCCACCTGGTCGCGCACTTCTCGCAACACTCTGGGGAGAAACTGGTCTGGCCCAGGAGCCTTAAACGCGCTCAGTTTGTCTATTCTATCGGCAACGACTGTCGCGGTACATCTAACACTATCCAGGCCAGCACCTTCGTGCCTCACGCCTGGCTCGGGGATGACGCGAGTATCCTCCCTGGTGAACACTCCCGCAAAGTACTCATTAAGCACATTAGCGATGTCCGCGTCGGAGATCCGCAGAACGCCGCTTCCGTCCTTTAACGGACCTATCATGCTTCTAATGGGCTTTTTACTATTAACATAACTGAAGAACTCCTTAGGGTTCCCCTTGCAGAGGCTTGCCACCCGTAGTTCTTCGTTACGTTTCGCTAGCCTAACCTTCGCCTTCACTTCCCTACACAGGCGGACATACGCTTCAGTGTTCTCGTGGGAACGATTGGCCTTCGCCCTCCTATACGCTACTTTCCTATTTCGGATAGCCGAAGCGATGTCACGATTGAACCACTTAGGCTGCGTTGAAGCAGGGGTGACCGGTTTTGAGAGTATGGCAGCAGACTGCAGCACCATAAACTCATCCCGGAATGCACTCCACACTCCCTCAACATCGCCGCCAACCTCCAACCCCATCTCTCCTACGCTATCCCTGAGGCTAACAAAGTTCGCCCGCCGGAGATCGAGCTTACTGCCTCTCGAGTTACTACGCTTCACCCGAGGACGCACACACGGAACCTAATAAGACCGTGATCACCCGCCCAATGATTCGTCAACGGTGAGGCCAGTGACGAGGTTGTCTTCGGTCGTGAATACTAAGTCTAGAACGCTTTCGCCTCGTGTAGGCTCGTTGACCCACTGAGTGAGGAAGTTCTCATCAGCAAAGTCAACTAGCCTCCTCCCTTCAGCATCGGCAGTCCTGTTTTCCCACTTTATGCCGCGACAGTTGAAGTCTCCTAAAACTACACACACCCTATCCCCTAGCAGGCTACTGAGTTCGGTGTACAGGGCTGTATCGTCCTCGAGGAGGAGATGCGGAGGTCTGTACACCAAGATTAACCTATAGTTCGTCCCTCCCACGTTCAGATCGACGCCAAGCAGCTCCCGTTCCGACCGGAACTGGCAGTCAACCGGACTCAACGTGTCTCTGACGTATATTAGTACCCCACCCCCCTCCCCACGGGTGCGGTCTTTGCGAAACATTCTATACCCGGGAATTTCAAACTCCCCAACGTAGTCCCTACGATCAGTATGAATCCAGGACTCGGTGATAGCAACGATATCCTGGTATTCTGATGCTAAGAGTGCCCGTAGCTCGCAAAACTTGTTCCTGATCGACCTAGCATTAAAAAGCATTGCACGGAGGGAACCTCCCCTATTCTGACCGCCCCCTAGCACGACCCGTTTCCCGAACAGCCAGGGCTGTCGGGAGTTGAAGAGCCCCTCACTAACGAGGGGACAATCTCCGCAGGAGCCTGAGCCCCTCCAACGTGGAAGGAGAGTCACCCACCTGTACCTGGACGCACCCTTCAGTTGAGGGTACGTCCGCCACCGGCTCATCATCATCCCTCCCCGGTGGGGGCCCATCATCCCTCCCCGGTGGGGGCCCATCATCTCCCCCCGGACTCGACCTCACCATACGGTATAGGTGCCGGTCAAGCAGCGTGCCTAGCACACCTTTACCCCTGACATTGAGGTGGACACCATCCCTCTGATACAGATCCCACCTACCCGAAAACGCGTCGAACGGGTCAACAAACCTCACGCCCAGTGGGACGCACAAGTCTTGCACCCTCTCGTTGATGCCAATGACCTTACTGAGCGCGTGGTCACTGGCATTCATCCGCGGTAAAATACCCATCAACATTCCCGTCTGTCTGTCTTAAGTTTCAGATCATCCGCAAGAGACATGATCTCGGTGATGATCCCTTCTGTTGAACCTACCCTACCGCCTTTGAGGAACAGGTCGTTGCCACCGGCATGGACAACGATCGCAGTCCTCCGACTAGCCACGCGCACCTTCTCTACCTCCTTCCTTAAGTGAGCCGTTCCCCGCCCAGGTAAGCACCTTACCTTCCTCCCATCCCGGTTTGCAGAAGCAAAGTACTTCTCCTGGCCCCTGATCTGTGAGTCCCCAATCAAAACGGTGTCTTCCTCCTTCGAGCACAGGAGACTAAAGCGGTTAGAGGTCCTGACAGGGGCAACTGGGGTCTCAGGCTTCGGCTTCGCAGCCTTCTTGCCTGAGACCTTTCGAAACCCGTCGCCACCCATACACGCAGTTACACCACCCGACCCACCTCGACCGGTAGCTACATCCTTCGGTTTCTTTGGGCCATCAGTAGGCCCCTTCCCACCCTTTTTCTTCATCGGCCCCTTCCCACCCTTCTCTATCAGCCCCTTTTTTGCGCCCTCCACCTTACGCCGCGTTTCCAAGCATTCCACGTGGGTCGCTGGCGATTCCTGACACTGATTTACGACCCTGGCCCCCGGTTGCACCTCTACCCTTTCTCCGCGGTCCCGAGATCTGTCCATTCCATCGCTGGACCGCCTTTCCACGGCAGCTATCCTATCCTGAATGAGCTCCGGGTTAGGCGGCAGTGCAGCCTCGTCAGTGACTGCCGCACCTCCAACAGCCGGTCTGGACGACTCGAGCCGCCGGACCCTCCTCTAGCTTCTCGTAAAACTGCATGAGTTCGCAAAAGCGGCACATGCTGGAGTGGTTGATCTTCTCGAAGCAAGCTTCTTTGAAGTTCGTCACCCACTGGTTCACTTCACACTTCGCACATTCAGCCTTCAATTTCTGCGGTCCAGTCATTGTAACTTTTTTTTTCTTTTTTCGAATTCTGAATACTCTGAATAAGATAAAGCGTTCTAGCAATGAAAACTCTCAAAAACGTTCTGACCAGTATATAAAAAGGGGGGGGGGTGAATTCATCCCGCGCGTAGACGCATCCACCTATTTGCAAGTGACTTTCATCCCTTCCAGAAGACTACACCTCTCCTGCTGCCGCACCGACCAAAGGTCTCCCCTGGGCCGGACAGTCCCAAACGTGTCGCAGCTACCAACTGACAAACACTCGCGACGCAGGCGTCACGGATTTTCCGCCAGGAGCGACAGCGAGATGCAGCCCCTTACTAAGTCTTACTAGTCACTCACAAGCGGCCAGACTCTTAGAATCCAGTGTTCAAGGGATATCCCACCAGACCCAGAGGCTACGCCCGAGACTTTACGCTGGCCTGGCAGCCAGCTGGGCAGTAAAGCGCTCTCACCTCAGAGCAGTACAGCCAAGCACCATCAATTGGTCACCAAAGAACGGTCGCAAGGGGCTGGTCAGGCCATTACGCGTTAGGAATGGGCTTAACTGGGCACTAGCCACACTCCATTCATCGCGCCCCTACGCCTGGGACCCCTCCATCCCAGTCTCTCACAACCTACGAGCGTTAAATGGTGTTATTTATAGAGGTTCCAAAGCCTCTCTTCCCACGCATGAGGTAGCAGTAGGGTCCTAATAGTAAAAGAAGAGAAAAAGACTTAGTACTAAAAGAAAAGGTTTTTTTTTTTTTTTTTGCAGTCAGAGGAGAACAACCTTAACATAAGCTAAAAGGACAGAGTAGGGATGGATGGGGTCCTAGTAACCCACGGGACGGGATTGGCAAAATACTTCACCCGCCCTCCCGAAAGAGAGAGAGAACCTAAAGGAACTGGCAGCCAGTTCCTCTAGAATCCCACGACTCGGGACCGGAGGGCTGTCACACCCCAAGTATAAAGTTTACTACATCCAGAAGAAATGTGCATAACCTTTATACCCCCTGAGAGAGAGAGAGAGAGAGAGAGAGAGAGAGAGAGGGAGAGGGAGAGGGAGAGGGAGAGGGAGAGGGAGAGGGAGGGAGAGGGAGAGAGTTACAAGGACAAGAGGAAGACTCAAAGACCTTTCGGTCCACTCGGGGAGGTTCCTGTTATTAAAGTGGTTATATTAACACGATAGGCGTGTGTGTGACCGTGTTTTCTGTAACTGGATGTATGTCATGTGTATGTCTGCCAACTCTTTGAATGTGGGCGAGTTTCACCTTGGGTCTCCCGCCGTAAAAGGTGTTTTAGCAGCAAGTGATATATTGATTCGTTCATACTTCGTGGTGCTGTGCCACCACGAGAGTAAAGAAAATCTCTTTCCAGCGAGGAATATCAGTGGAGGGTCCCTGTATTTATCCCCGTGTACTTGTCCTGTATGGAGAATGAAAGTGTTTCGTGGATGATCACCCGTTGCTGCTACGGCGAATTCAGAAGTCTCCCACTTAGAGGTGTTAATGAGGCAAGTGATAAAAAATAAGTTACTCGATGGTTGATCAAAGAGTGTGAGGCAAAAAACACTCAGCGGAATGTGTCTAAAGTAGGGGGAGGACTAAGTGTAGGAGGAACTTTTTTTAAACCAGCATAAAGGAGCACTGGTCCAGAGGGTACTTCCAACTGGCCAGACCTACAATTTAAGATTTCTCCCTGTACAGTACAATAGGAAATAATAATGTATAATATGCATAATTTTTATTTGCGAAATTTATTTATATTTATTACGAAATTTGATGTACAATATTTAAAACTAAAGTTCCATTATAACTAAGTAGCTTCCCTGGAGATAATATGACTATTCGGAGGTTTTGACTCCCAAGAGATCTCATCAAACTTTCCATCATCTGAGAACTCCCAGTGCTCTGAAACCAGACCCGCCCAGCACCTCCTACTATATTTATTGCAAAAGGGAACATTACTACTATATAAAACTCTCTCTCTCTCTCTCTATATATATATATATATATATTATATATATATATATATATAGAGAAGAGAGAGTGTGCGCGCGCGCGCGCTTTTCCATCCATGTAGTACTTCTCATTTCTGTAAAGTTAAAAAGTCGGGTAGTCGATCTCCGAGTGAAGAAAATGTCGCACTAAATTAAAACAGTCCCACTCCCTTCAATGAAACTAATAAGATCCGCATTTTTTGACGAAAAGCTCAGCCATGGACAAACTGGTGTTGGATATCAATAGATCTACCTCAAATCTGGGCCTAATTACATCAGTACTTCCAAAACTTGCAGGTGCTTAAAATAAGCCTTGTAAGCCCTTTAGTGGGCAGTGGCACTAATTTTCTTCTGGGTAATGCCAGACGATTTTATTCAAGCTTAGAAAAGACCTCCGCTCGCTGAAGGATTGGAAGATCTCTCTATTTTTGTCAATACCGCATGTAAAAAAAATCATTCTTTTACCTGCATAAAAAACTCTCTATTCAAGGCCACTAGTTCAGTAAAGTCGGACCTTTAATACAGGGTATTCAAAAAGAAACGCAACGTATTGGAGAATGTATATTATCATTGTAACCTATTCCTTTTCTTTTATATTTTGGGTTGCGATTCTTTTTCAACACCCTGTATAATTGAATCATTATAGGTAAGTAATGTGACTGTGTTTATACAAGGTATTAAAAGTGATGTAATTAATACTTTCCAAATACGCAAGTTTTAACATTAGCTTTACATTTAATTAAAACAAATCGAAATATTTTATCAAATAATGAATGCTAATAAAGTTTACGAATTTTAATAACGAAATTAATCACTTTATTTCTTGCTACGGTTTCCTAAAACCTTCGGGATTTTCCCCTTAAGGGAAAGGGTTTTTTATTTGTTTTTAGACCTGAAGAGGAATATAGGCGGAATTGAAAACGTTGTTTTTTGTTGTTATTGTTTATTCCTATTTTCGTTAGTTTTTTTTTTTAGTTTTACCTGATTTTATAAAACGGCTTTTTGGTTGTATCTACTGCTATTATTTGTTAATATTCCTTTTTACTGGATGTTGTTGTCGATGTTGTTAACATTCATTTCAATGCACGCTAATTTTGATGGAAAATGACAATATGGTTTCCCGAGCTGGTTTAACTACGAGCTAAGTGTTCTGTTTACGTAAATGCGTTCTTCATATAATTTCGCCAGAATGTACTGTAAATTCTAGCTAATATCCCAATTACTAAAAGAGGTTATAAATTAGGGATAAAGTGCCAACTCGTACGTTATTCTCTATTCTTGGTTATCCACAAACAAGCCTCTTCAACCAATCACTTATTTCAAAACAAAATGCGACAATCATTTTTACTGACAAATTTTTTTTGTCGCATTCTTCATATTTATAGGAAGAGCGTCCTACGAAGAGTTACTGTTCTTAAAATTTTGTATATTTTCCTACTGATGTTTTAAGTCCCTTACGGGTTACCTCATGGCCGTGTTGTAACGCCACTTCCCGTCGATCAGGGAAGTTGGAAGGGGGTAGTACTAGTTGGAAGGGGACCCTTTTTCTGCGTCCAGATTGCGTAGTGACCTTTAGATGGTTCAGATCCCAAGTAAAGCTGTAAGTCCCCTCCCCGTCATATGACCTTAAATGTTTCGAAGGAGGTTAAACAATCCAATCAGACATCACCAGCACCACATCATCATCATAATCACCATTTGAAACGGACAATAAATTCGTATATCCTCCTTTTAAAAGTGTATCGTAATATATTAGTTAAAGTTACGCTGTTAACAACACAGTGTAAGTGTACTTACACTGTTCCAACTCACTGTACGTATCAATGTTAATGAATCTCTTTGTAAATAGTGTAAAATATACAATTAAAAAAAAATAAAACTTTTTACGTAAAAATTAAAATCATAAATTATAAAGAATTTAATTCAAATTTAATTTAATTTTGGATTGTAGAAATCGTATTAATAAAACAATTATTTATTAAAATTAATTTATAACCAACTAATTAAAACTTGGTAATTAAAACTAATTGTTAAATGCAATTACAAACGCGGGGCTGTATTGCTATACCTCCTAATACTGATTAACTTTAAATTAATTACCAGATTACTTTGATACCCAATTATTAAACTGTTTTAATTACTTAAGAAGAAAACCCAAACATGAATGCTATTCTATATCCCATGCCGAGGATTTTATATATATATATATATATAATTATTATATTATATATATAATTATATATATATATTTTATTATACGGACGTTATATAAAAACAAACGGGGGAGACTGAAATATATACATATGCAATTTATATAAACTACATTCCATTTTTGTAATTAGAAAAATAAGACTCAAAATTGAAACTTGAAATGGATTTGGCAAAATAGGTTTCATTAAAGGCAAGAATTAAAGGGTTATATTAAGAAATGACTTCAATTAATTTTAATGGCGTTTCACGGTTCTTTAAAGAGGTTTCGGGCAGTCTAGTTGCTATGGGCCAGTCGACATAGTGTCCATTAGGGTTGTCAGCCTTTTCACCCGCCCATTCAGAATGCATTAGTGGCCATATTGGCTAAACAGGGACCGGAATGCGTCTTGGACCTCCTTCGTTTCTGCTCTGCAGAAGCCTCACTCAAGAAAAGTGAAAGAAACCGTTTACAAAAAAAAGAAAATTAAAGAAAATGAAAGAAAAACATCGAGAAAAATAAGAGAAATGATAAAAAATAAAGAAAGAAATGTAAAAATAAATAAATAAAAAAAGAATAAGTAAAAACCGAAAGGAAATATAAACAAAAATCTATTAATAAATGTTAATAAAAGAGCGAAGAACCAAGATACATAATCATAAAATAAAAAAAAACAACGGGAAAACGACAAAAACAGAACGAAGTAAAATGAAAAACCAAAAGGAAATGAAAAAAACCATTAAAGAACGCTGAATAATGACCGAATTATAAGAACAGAAAAAAAATAAAAATGACAATCAATTTTTAATAAGTAAAATATTGTGATAGAAAGAGTGTGTGTGTGTGTGTGTGTGTGTGTGTGTGTGTGTGTATTCTACATTATTCGACACATATTTCACAATAAATACTAATATAGACGAGGTGAACAAGTAATAATGTTTTGTGATTTATCAGATGAAGTAATTAACGTAAATATTGCGCCATTGCAATATTGCAATAGTGCATTAGGAAATGTGTTAATTAACATTCTATTTTAGTTTGTACGTATTCATCTATTAAAAGCGTCGAGTGAAAAGCTTCGCGTACTAGATTGATACTACGATTAATGGTTTTAATATCGATTACTAGTGAATACGCGTCTAAGAATATACATACACGAATTTTAACGAGAAATGTCGCAATGTTATAATTGGTGTAATACGCGTGTAAGAAGTTTTTTACATGTATTGCTTTTTTAATGCAATGTTTGTTAAACCATCAAACAAACTCTCGGCAATGGCATTCCATCGCATTAATAATACTATTATTACTTTAATTTCACTTTTAATATCATTAATAGTTAAGTTACTTCATTTAATATTTGTCGCTAAATGAAAACTATATTGCCACAAACCCTTTTCACAATCATCTTCGACTCCAGTAGAAAAGCTTAATAAAACGCAGACAAGATTCTATTCAGAACAATATACTAATTACATTCCTATTTCATTAATGTAAATACACGCCAGTGTGGGTGTAATGGATACGGCGCCGAGCGTAAATCTTGGTGCTCGGTTCGATAGTAAATTGAAGAAGCTATCCAAAAAAATTATATGAAAATTATCAAATCCAATTCACGGTTCGTTTTTATTTTAAATGAAAGTATCTTAAACTTCGTTTTACCAAAGAATGGTAATCATTAATTCGATTATCCTATAAGTAAAGGATTATCTCTTACAGTATATAAACAATCCTTCACCGTAGAAAATTAACAGTTCAACTCTCTCCCATTACTATAGATTCTAATTAATTAGAGTTATCTTGCTTTAAAATGATGCCATTCATTAACTTTTTATCGTAACATCAAATATTTTATCACTTTCTTCTGACTCTGAAAATTTATCCATGAATAAATTTGGATAGGAAAAAAACTAAGGAGGCCAAGACTCAAACGAAACGTTATGACAATTTACAAAATTGCCTTACTACCAATTACTTAAGCCACGACTTGTATTGTTTAAAGTATATTTGCCAAATGCAAAAAGTCGCATTATCTAATTAAAATCGGAAAACATCTCGTCACACACCGCTTCCCGTGAGATCAGCGACGATAGTCGTCGTTGAGTCTGTGTAGTAGTTGGACGGATGACACGTCCAGATGATGTAGCAACCCCTGATTAGAACCCCACTGTATGTTCCCCCTCTACTGTCATATATCAGGTCATCCCATAAGTAATGTCGTTTTTAGATCGGAATTTGAAGGACAAAAAGAAACTCAACTGAAACTTTTTAATCTAGTATATATTTTCCATCGGAATCAATGAAATTCCGCCAACGTCCTACAAGCTTTTCAATGCCATGTTTATAAAATTCAGGCGATTTTGAGGCAAAAAACATACAAAGACTGGTGTGCAGGTCATCTAAAGAAGTATACTGTTTCTCGTCAAGATAGTTTTGCAGACTCCTGAAGAGATGATAATCTGAAGGCGCAAGGTCTGGAGAATATGGAGGATGTGGAAGTTTTTCCCACCCAAGCTCCTCAATTTTTGCGGAAGTGATCCGAGCGGTATGAGGACGTGCGTTGTCGTGGTGGAACACGATTCCTTTCCGGTTAACCAAAGGTGGTCTCTTTTCTTTTAGTGCAGTGTTCAATCGATCCATTTGTTGACAGTAGACTTGAGCGGTGATTGTTTCGTTGTGTGATAAGGTTTCAAAGTGTATTACACAACCTTTATCCCACCAAACACTAAGCAACACCTTCCTAGGGTGAAGATTTGGTTTTGGCTGCGGTGTCGCTGGTTCTCCGGCACAAACCCACTGTCCACGGCGCTTAACATTCTGGTATAGTATCCATTTTTCATCACCAGTCACTAAATGGTGCAAAAACGGATCTTGGAGTTCACGGGAATGAAGAGCTGTGCTAATGTTTACCCGCACCCTCAGATTGTCGACCGATAATTCATGTGGCACCCATTTTCCTAACTAGGCACTTTCCTGAGTTGTTGCAAATGTCGATGGATGGTGGACGGGGATGAATTGAGTTTCTGGGCCAATTCTTCGACAGTTGTTGAACAGTCTTCTTCAAGTGCGGCTAACAGGAGGTCATCATCAAATTCAGCAGGGCGTCCAGAGCGTGCTGCATCTGTCAAACAGCAGTCACCATTCCTAAACGTTTGAAACCATCTTTGACATTTCCTCACATGCAGAATATCGTTGCCATAAACGTCCTGAATGTTTCGCGTTGCTTCAGTAGCACTATTCCCTTTTTTGAATTCGTAAAGCATTATATGCCTGATATGCTCTTCTGATACCGCCATGTTTATGAGGGGTTCACATAAAGCAAAACACGTGACTTCACTGGTCAAGGTCTGTAAAGTATGTAGCGAAACACGATAGATCTCCTCTTAGATATAACCTTCGGAAAATTTATGCTTAAACCGAGTAGGACTAGTTTAAACTTAATCTATCGTAAAAAACGACATTACTTATGGGATGACCTGATAACTCCCCCCCCACCCTTTGGTTGTTATAAGTAACAGAGGTTACAACATTCAATTAACAAAAAATCGCGCACACACACTGTACAAATACGATCTTCGAATCGTACATAATCTACAGAGCCTGAATGAACTCTGTACAAACGTACATAATTACAAACGTACATAATTCATGACCAAATAGTAAAATTCATTAGAATTTTAATCTATTAAAGCTTATAAGACATTTTTATACGAGATTAAATCATAATACTGAAATGAATTGAATTTTAGCCTTCATAATTTTAATTAAAATACTTTTTAGTATATTAAAATAATAATTAAAATACTTTTAAATATATTAAAATAATTATCGTAATTAATATTATACTCGTATTTATTTTTCTCATTACATCATTTCATTAAGTTAACCAATTAAATCCTGATGTATATTATTTGTGCGTTTAATTAAAGTGTATAATTTCTCTGATGTTTAATTTTTGTGCAGTTATAAATTTAATTTAGATACCCTTCATAATTACTATATTTTCCGTTTTCTAATTTCAATTAACTAAAATCTACGGTTATTACGTTTCACATTTCACTTACACGCAACTCTAAGGAAATGTTACATACGCGCTAAAATGCATTTTCGTTAATTTCATGAAAGGAATTGCATTACTTAGTGTATTATTAGTAGTAATACGATGTTACTCGTATTCTACTCTCGTGAAACAGACGTTAAAACACAACATTTCTTACGAGAGCGATAATTTCATTATATACTTTAACTGCGTCGAATTCTGGAAGGAAAAGAAACTTAATTAGATGAAATATTATAAGAAAAATTCTCTTAACGAAGGATTTTGATCGCACTTTCGGATTAATTAAATAATTTTATATTAATTATATTTAATATATTCCATTCTGAAGAGTTCGAAATTAAAACCAGTGTAATATATTATATTTTTAGAATTATATTTTCTTCTTCCGTCTTTCTTTCCTTCCTTCTTTCGTTCCTTCCTCCTTTCCTCCTCACCCTTCTCCTCCTCCTCACCCTTCTCCTCCTCCTCCTCCTCACCCTTCTCCTCCTCCTCCTCCTCCTTCCCTCCTCCTCCTCCTTACCCTCCTCCTCCTCCTCCTTACCCTCCTCCTCCTCCTTACCCTCCTCCTCCTCAGTTCTTAAGGCTTATAAAGTAATCAACTTTAAAGTTATTTGCTTCAAAAGTAATATTATCGCCCAGTTTTCCTAATGAAATTAGAACTAATTACCACTCGTTGATTTTCTGTATCGCGGACACGGTAAAGCGTAGCAATTACTTGATTAGGGCAGGCCAGCCTTAACCAACTCTCTCAGTTAATTAACTTTATTTTCCTCCGGGTTTAGCCGCTTTTTCCTTTTCTTTTCCTTCCCATTTCACGATGGAAAACAACGACGACAATGACGAAATAGATTTTTTTTTTTTAAATATTTATATAGCGTCACAACACTACTTTACAACCGTTTCCCGTCAATGTCCTTTTCATCTTCGTTCAACATCTATTAGTGTGATTAAATTATATTTACCTAGACTTGACTATTCTTTGTGCGGGCTACCGATTCCCCCCCCCCTCGGTCAAACCTCGGGGCCTCGAGCCCCAGGCCCCTCTGGCCCCTTACAGTGAATGGCCAGCTCTGTATAAAGTACAAAGCAGCTGTGACCGAACCGCCAGCAGCTCGAACAACCAATCAGGAGCGAGCCTTTGTGCCTGGCTGATGTAATTTGATCTTGTGTGTATACACGTTGATTGCATTAAGCTAAGTGGGAAGCTCACAGTTAATTCAGTCGTTGCCACAAATCTTCGTTCGCTCCCGTTAGTTAGCGTTCGAACCGCCTCGCCCCGACCCACGGTCAGGAGTTGGTTGTAGGAGGGTGGAAGACCCCCGAAATTTTACCGATTGGAAACTAACTCCCGATTAATATTTTGTTTTTGTTTTTTTTTCTCGGAAATCGTTGAAAAAGCATTTCTTAATCGAGCGGCAGCCATTGTTTGTCTATCGAACGATTTGATACCGATGTATACTGCACTGATGAAAACAGGTCCAAACCATCTGATTCTCTAATTGAATTCCTTTATTTCCTTCTTCTGATTGCGCTCCCTAATTAAAACTTGGCGCTCCGTTACATAAGGCCCTTTGGTACTGCTCTCTCTCTCTCTCTCTCTCTTTTTTTTTCTCTCTCTATCTCTCTCTCTCTCTCTCTCTCTATTTTCTTTTTTGACCTGTTCCTTTCTTGTTTGGAACTTCTCATTTCAGTTTCTCGCCAAATTTCTGCATTTAATTCAATCTTTATTCAAAATTCTTATCTCTCAAAAGAGATTTTTCACTACTTTATAATTTGATTCATTCACTTTAAGAGATAAATTCACTGCAAAGAAATGAATATAAGACAAAATTCTCTCGTGAAACAAAAGCAATACGAAATGAATTTACAAACACGAAGTCAGTCTAGAGAGAATATTTATATTCAATGAACCGGAGAAATATACCATTAATATATATGTATACATTCGACATTATATATATATATATATATATATATATATATATATATATATATATATATATATATATATATATATATATATATGGGATGAATTTCACAATTAAACACGTGAAATGAATGAATGATGCATACCCACAAGGAAAAAGAAAAACGATTCCAAGGCCTTTCCTGTATTCAGAGCTACACCTCGTCAGGGAATGACGAGATGAATTCCCTGACGAGGTGTAGCTCTGAATACACGAAAGGTCTTGGAATCGTTTTTCTTTTTCCTTGTGGGTTTGCATCATATATGTTTATTATTTACGTTTAAGACATGTATTATTAGATTAACTAAGTTTCAAGAAAGTGTCACCTTTACACAAAAAACACCGCTCCTGCCCGAACGCCCATTCAGGGTATGAGCAACTCACAGCATCGTTGTCAAGTATACTGTATACAGTAGGGTCAACGTACTGAAACGCTTCCGTACGGGTTTCATCACCACTGGCAGCAGCAAAGCTCTGTGTTACGATAATCAATGTGTGGTCAAGTTAGTAATCTTTTACGTGCCTGAGACGTCAGTTTATATATACAATACATATATATATATATATATATATATATACACGTGTGTGTGTGTGTGCGTGCGTGAGCTTCATCATAGCTATTACTGTATTAAAATAAATTAATATATAACTAAAAACTTCTAATTCAGAAAAATCCAAATAAAAGCTATTAAAGTATATACAAAAAAGCCCAGAAACTAGATTAAATATTTCCATTACAATTGATCAAAAAGGGCGATTAACAAGAGAACGAAATAGAGTTTCGAAATTCGTTCAATTTCAGTCTGTGAGTCGCGCTCGAATAAGGTCGTTTACGACATTTTTAAAGCGATGCGCGGATTGGCCTTTTTACCTTATTGTTGTTGCTTATTGATGATATGAAGTCTCTTTCATTGGCGAGCAGTCATTCCTCGCAATTCCTGTCACATATTGGAGTCAGTTTGTTTGGCGAAGAAATAATGCAAATTTGTTGAGTTAAAAACGATTTTGGTTAAATGCTAAATAATTGCTTCTAATGAATACTTACACGCCTGAATGGCTACTACGATAATTATATCAATTTGAAAGTCAATCATTTTCGTATAGATTTTAATATATTGTCTACGAGTGCAATAAATGAATTGGTGGGTGAAAGGAGACTGGCAATGATGGGGACCGAATGAAAAGTTGTTATACACGCACATACACACACACAATATATATATATATATATATATATATATATATATATATATATATATATATATATATATATATATATATGAGCACTTAGTGAATCTAACTAGCATTTAATTAAGGCCTAATTCCCGCTCCAACTTTTGCCACATTATTCCAAAGCAAACAGCCACTTCCTAATTCGTATAACAATGAGAACGCATTTTAATTACGGAAACAACTGAGCTTCCTCAAAAATGCCGAAACGTTTCCTTTTTTGATTATGCATCCGCTCTGTAAAATCTTTCCGACACGCCTGCTTGATTGTTCCCTTAAACGTATGTACATATATATACATACAAATATGGAAATACAGATAGTGTGTGTGTGTATATATATATTTATCAAAGAGAGAGAGAGAGAGAGAGAGAGAGAGAGAGAGAGAGAGAAGAGAGAGAGAGAGAGAGAATATATCAAATAACAATATAATAAGAAATGAATAACAAAACTAAACAATATTTTCCCTGTCAACAAATAACAGTATATAAAAGACAAAAACAAACACATGAATAAAACTGTGTGTATATATATATATATATATATATATATATATATATATATATATATATATTAAAAATTAAAGCAAAAGGGAATGAAGAAAATCTCAACGAACAAGACACGTGACGTCAGAACTATCAAAAACCAATTAAAAATTTAAAACCTTTTTTTTTTTTTTTGTTTCGTGGGGGAGGGGGTGAAGGTGGGGTCGAAGGGGTTGGGGGTGGTTGAAGACCAAGACCTGTTGGGGGATAAATATGAAATATAAACATTAATATATAAATAATAAATCGATAAAAGACGGTCAGATAAATAAAATAAATGCCTAAAAATGGAAGTGTGAATAAAATAAATAAAAATATTTGATTTTTTTTTTAGTCAGAAAGAATAAAATTTTATTTAAAATAATAATAATAATAATAATAATAATAATAATAATAATAATAAATAAATAAAAATTCTTTACAAAATTTTAAAAATTATTTTAATTAAATTAAAATAATTTTTTAAAAATTTTAAAGAATTTTTTTTATTATTGTGTTCATTATTATTTTTGATTTTCTATAATGATTTTTTTTATTCTTTTGATTTCGTAGTTGTCCATGTTTAGAACTGATCACCACAATTGGTGTGGGTGTGTGTAGTAGTGATGAAATTTACATCACACTCGCGCATCAACAATTAATGATGAAAATAAAATTATTTTTATTCAAAGATTTTTATTCCTATTTTTTTTTATTATTTAATATTTAGTACGGTTAGAGCACATTAAATGCTGTTCATTCTTTCTATATATCTAACCTTAAGTGCGATTTATATTGTTGATGCGCGATTGTGATGTAAATTTCATTACTACTACACACACCCACACCGATTGTGGTGATCAGTTCTAAACATGGACAACTACGAAATCAAAATAATAAAAAAAATCATTATAGAAAATCAAAATAATAAAGAACACAATAATTACAAAAACAATAAATAATAAACTCGTTTTTTTTTTATTCCTTTTCTTGTCGTGGCTCAAAAGTACGAAAAAATCACTGGAAAAGACAATCCAAAATTTATGAAGTTTTATGGAGAATCGCTGAATAAGAGACGAGATTTTTAATGTAATAATGAAAAAATATTATAATGACCAAGCGCTTTTGTGTTTATTTAATAAAGACGTCATCGTAATGTGTTAATATATAAACAGCACGAAACCCTTTGGTCACTTTAAAATTTCCAGTTTTCTCGTGGTTAGTCCTGCATTATTTAGACACGCATTAAAGTGAATATTCCCTGTGCTCCAATGTGCGTGTATACTACATGAAGATTGTATTTCATTAACATTCTATTATATCATGTCGAGTGCTCAGCTAGTCAAATATTTGTCTGCTGACTAATTTTTTTTTTAAATTACACAATTACAGGGTAGAAAATCAAGACAATTAACATTAAAATAGTTCGTGAAGAATCAAAGCAAGTGTCCATAAAATGAAACACACACACACACACACACACACACACATTCTCAGTTTGCACTCATCTATATGTAAATCATTCAGTCGAAAAAGTTGAAAAAGTGTTATAGGAGAGTTTAAAAAGGCTTTGAGAAAAAAATGGGAGTTATCTTCAGTTTTGTGAAAAACAAGATACCTCATTATTTAATGATTTCTAAATTGTAAAAATTGTGCATCAGATTAGACTATCACTTTCACCACGCAAGTACGAATAAGAATTTAGACAAGATGCATGGCAAGAAACTTCACACGCATCAGATTATATTGTTGGGATTAAAAAATGTAAGAAGGGTTGCAAAATATTATAATTAAACATAACAAAGGATGTGAAAAGAATTCTAAATACCACGTAGGCCACGGATGAAATCCAGGCAGCCTACGTGTTTTTCAGCATGTAAAACATCCGAACAGATCTCAACATGATCCGATTGAAACACGTGACGTTTTATTTAACCAGTGGGGTGTGAGAACACCAGTCACGGGAGGCCACACCTCTATTTCATCCAATTGTGCATTTGTTAATAGTCTAGTGTTCAAAATAGTACTTGAACTAAATATAAAATAATTTAATATTGTCAAATAAGTTAGTTAAACAATATAAAACATTTAGGAATTTGTAAAAATCGTAAGATGATTTATTCAAATTGTTTTTCTGTTTTAGGATCAAATGGAAAAAACGATTTAAGAATATCTTTACCAATGCGTGATGAAAGCCAAAAATCTCGAATCTGGAGGGAAGAAGGGGGGAAGAAGAAAGCGCACAAGAAGCGAGTGGAAGCACTCGAGTCTCTGAAGCAGTCGAGGAGTGAGACCAGATCGAGGGGGAGTCGAGAACAGTTCACCAGAGAGAGCTTATTTGCGCTCCCTTGTCATTTTGATTTTAATATCTCGACTCGGGTCGTGGGTAAACGGAGCCTACTTTCAAAGTATGAACTTCGGCCAGTAAATTCAATTTTACTTACCCCCCACTAGGGCAAGTGAAGGTGATTTCCTTTTCAAGGCCATATGCCTATTTTCTTTGACCCGTTCTAAACTTCCTCCATTTTCCTTAGGCCTACTCCATTCCCGATTAAGGCCTACTTTCTCGCTCTATCATTATACAGGGTGTACACAATTATCTTTACAACTTCTCTCTCAAATAAAAATATAGCAAACGAGGTACTCATACCGTTTTTGCGCCATCTGTGAGAGAAAGTAATAAAGTTTCACATAACCTCAAATACATTCAACATGGCACCATTTGTCACACGTAAGACGTCCAAACGGTATTCTATCTTCAACCATGTACGCTGCAACATTTCAACGTCAACGAATGTTAAGGGAATTTAGTGCCAATTTCGTAATTTGTGTACACCCTGTACAATAATCTGACAACTACTACATGAAACTTTATTACTTTCTCTCACAGATGGCGCAAAAACGGTGTGTACACCTCGTTGCTTAATATTTTTATTTGAGATAGAAGTTGTAAAGATAATTTGTGTACACCCTGTATAATTTAAGTTTAATTATTTAACCTGTGAAACTTAAGATTAAAAGTTAAAAACTCCTTAGTGTTTTATAATAAAGGTGAAAGGTGTACTTCAAATTAAATGATATTGTTACTTAGCTGGAATGAGTAATCTTACGAAGAAAAACATAGAGTTACAGTACAATTGTCCGCACAACTATTTGTGCATTAAAGTGTTATTTTGTGAACTTTGTATGGGTGGCAATATTCTCGTGTAACATTTTGAATTTGTGAAAAACTATAAACCTATAGCCTAATACCCATCGTAACACTGATCAAGTATGTTCTCGTTCCCGATACTCGCTCTTTTGAAGTTATACGTTGCTACTCACCCACGATCGAAACAGCCACCACGGACCCATCAACATTCGAGGTCACCGGTGGAAGGGACGTCACTCCGGGAGAAACCCCGCACTCAAAATATTTTTCGGAATACCATGCGTCACGTTAAGCACAAGATAACATATTTTTATGTTTAAGGATGAAGAATACTTCGTTATGGAATTACAATATGACAAAAAACGGTTGTAAAATGTGAAACTTTCTGTAATCAGAAAACATTTTTTCCCCTGATTTGGTCTATGTAAACATGTCAATTCATTTATCTCGAAGCTTAATTAATTTCGAGAGACTCGTTTCCAAGTTTCTCCAAGTGATCGTTGTTCACCTTTCCACTTCAGAAAACGCTCGGAATTTTTTCATTATCTACTTAATAATAATTATAAACTTACAAGACTCCTTCGACAGTTTTGTAGGGTATAGTGGGGTATGCTGTGATAACTGCTCTGTCTAGAATTTTTTGGGCTAGATTCTGGTCCTCATTTGTTAGGGTCTTTGGCCGATGTTTCTATTGTTTGGTGGGTATATAAGGCCGTTTTAATCACACACACACGCGAGCCCATATATATGGGATGAAATTCAAAATTAAACAGCAAAGTTTTTCCTTGAGAGTTTACATCTCACATATATATCTATCTCGCCTCTTTTGATATGTATTAAGAAAAATCTAGGACAATAATAGTATAATTACAGCTGTATTAAAAATATTTAAAAATATTCCTCTTTTTCTCATAACGCATATCTCAAAAACTTTTTATTTAAAAAATTAATTCCAGTTCAGGGTATTACTTTTATTCACACGCTTTGCCCCGGGTTACTGTTATACCACCTCTACATGTTATGTTGTTATTCTGCATACAGGTAAGTATACAGTTACGGAAAGAAGTTCGCCCAGAAACAAAATTTGTAAAAATCATAAAAAAATTACTAATTAGTAATCATTGGGTTTTGCTTTTGAAATTTTATTACTGTCCCCAAACGAATAAAATATCTAAAGAAAAACAGAACATTGCCAAATAGTAAATTTTTATCCCCTTACATATTTTGTGTTTCCTTCGTGAACTTTTTTCCGAAACTACTCTCTCTCTTCCTAGACACTTCATTCCTTATTTTTTTTTTTACATACACCTGTTTCACGCAATCGTCATGGGATAGTCATGGAATCGATTTCGCAATGAAAAATGTCTTATTCCTTTCTTATTCGTTTGACATATTTTAATTTCCTTTTCAGGTTTTTTTTTTCATTTCGTATATTTTTAAAAATCTTTTGGGAATTAAATTGAAAATTTTCTACCTAATTTTTTGGTATTTTTCAGTTTTTGTTACCCTCTTTTTTCGAGTTTCCTCGCAATTCTTTGTAGTTTCAAGTTCCCCTTTTTTTTAAAAAAAGTATACCTCGTATCGTTCATTTGTTATTTTCCTTACGTTTAGTGCTTTCATGAGCGCATTTCTACGTTCGTAATCAGTTAATCAAATCAATTTATCTTATCTACCAACCTATCAGTCAACTTATTAATCTCTCTCTCTCTCTCTCTCTCTCTCTCTCTCTCTCTCTCTCTCTCTCCTAGTCCCCCTACCCCGGGCCCCACTATTCCGCGTAGCCGTTGCCTAATAGCCTTCTCTTGTTTCCAATCTGACTGGCGTTGCGTCCTCGCTCTTGCCATCAAACTTATGCCCCCTTGGGGTCCAAATGGGGTATCAACGCCCCCTGTACCTCCTCTCCCCACTTTTCCTGGTGGTCTAAGGACGAAGAAACAGGGAGTGAAGATGGAAAATAATAAAAGTTAGAAGAATTAGAAGTATCGAAGTAAACAAGTAGATTAAGAGGCTTTTCAGTTATATATATATATACATATATATATATATATATATATAGTGTGTGTGTGTGTGTGTGTGTGTGTGTGTAACACGTCAATTACCTCCTACTTTGATGTTGCCAAATCTAACCTAACTTAGCCTAATTTGACCTAGAGCGAGCTGGATTCGGTGTTATGTAAGTACATCTGATACAGTCACGTGTAAGAACAAAGTGACAGTTATCTGACATGTAAGAAATGTCTCCTTACGAAATATAGGACCTAACTGACCCAAAAGATAAAAGGATAGGAGGTAAGAGGACTTTTAGTAATATATAAATACAGTTTACATCAATACATATAACGTACGTACGTACGTACGTACGCGCGCGCGCGTGTGTGTGTGTGTGTGTGTGTGTGTGTGTGTGTGTGTGTGTGTGTGTTACAGAACCACAAAACCATTCTACTGTATGTATGTGGAAATAATAATCCTTAAACAATGAGAGAAAATTTCACGGATAAGGTAACAGACTAGAGTAAAGGGTGTCAGGAAATGATTGCCCCCCCCCCCCCTGTACAGAAGAAACTGAAAGGAATAGAAAAAAACAGACAAAACCACGCGAAAGAGCGTTTAATTTTGAATAAAAACCACTTGTTTTAATATCGGGTGTTGCCCCATTTGCAGCTCTGACGGCCATTAATCGACGGGGGTATGATCCCAGAAGTGTCTCAAAGAGATCGGTATCATGACTCATTTCTTCAAGGACTTCGTTGATCTTTGCAGTCATAATTTCTGTTGAATACCGATTCTGAATGGGTTGTTCCAGCATTAAGGACTCCACCCGATCCTTCATGATGGATCCGACATGTTCACAGACATTAAGATCGGGAGAATTGCCAGGTCATTCATTATTTCCGAAAAAATTAATGTTATTGTCCTTAAGCAGTTGTTGAGTCGCAAGTGCTTTCATACAGGGGCTTTGTCGTGAAGAAAGGTTGCCTGTTCAACATCCAAAACACACTCGGGGTCTTTCAAAAACGGAATTACATGTTGGGCTAAAATTACATTTCGAAATAAGGCCCATCCCAACTGGTTCCTCTTTGTTTGATAACCCAGATGAGCTTCCGAATAGAGAACATAATGAAAACACCCACACATGCTGGATTTTTTACTATTTCTCGATACTTCTGGTCGTCTGGGACTTCATCAGGAGTTGTTGCCCAAACCCGATCATTCTGAAAATTTGGTTTTCTGGAGACATAAACGAAGAATTCATCGCTGACAACCAAGTGAAGGAAATCGTCTCCGTCCATTCCTCAAGATAATCACAAAACCATAGCCGATCTTCAATATTAAGATCACTCTTCCGTGGCTTAGCTATTTCATGCCAAGCACTCAAGCCTTGGCGAACTCGAAATTGATGCACAAGTTGCCGATTGACTATCTTACACGACGGATAAGTATCTCTTTCGCTACCTCAGAGCAGCTCTTCTTTCGGCGCCGTGATGCAGCAAGCACAATGTCTTTCGATTCTTGAGATAATTTCTCCGGTCTTCCTCCTCGAAATTCTGTTTCACAATCTTCAGTATTCTTATTCCAATTCCTTTTGACAAAGTCTTCTGATCTTTTTAATCTCTCAGCCACCCAGTGTCGAGTTATGAAAGTTGCACCAGCTTCCTTTGCTTCACGAAATGTGACAGCTCGAATGCGGTCAAGATTATTATTATTTTTAAACAGAGCTGGGCACTTGCGGCATATTGCGGTACTGCGGTACTGCTGCACTACCAAAACCGGTACCAAACCGGTGCGCGGAAATTTGAATGCGGTAGCGGTACTGCGGTACTTTCAGCGATCCTTTGCGGTACTGCGTTATGGGGGCCCGGGGTGGTAGTGCGGTGGTACCGCAAGTACCGCAGTACCGCAAAATATGCCGCAAATGCCCAGCTCTGGGCCGCCGCCTCAAGAACTCGCTTTTTCTCTGAATCGTTCAAAATAGATGATGCCATGGTTTCTGTGGGGAAAAAAATGGTAAGAATTAAAATCACAGGAATAGAATATAATGGTTTTTATTCAGATTTTAACGCTCTTTCAAGTGGTCTCGCCGGTTTTTATCTATCTCTTCTAGGTTTTGCTCTACAGGGTGGGGCAATCATTTCCTGACACCCGTACTTCTGACCAAGCAATTCCCAAGACATTGCAAATACTTCTTATTTAGAACAAGCTCTCTTTATTTCGTGAATTTAAAGATTAAAAAAAAAAAGGACTTCAAAAGTCTCTTCTTTTTTTCAGAGTTTCAGAAAATGCACTTTTGAACTTACTTTTTTTCTTAACTCGTGTTTTATATTCTTCGATCGAGTAAGAATGCGCAAATTGTGAAGTATTTACACAAAAAGCGAATGAAATAATGAAATTTAAAAATTTTTAACTTTTGTATTGTCATGAAAAATGCGTGAAATTAAATTTTACTTTTACAGTTCAACTGATACTTGAAATTAATTCTTCATATTAATATTACAGAGAAAGTAGGAAAAACAATTAAAGTCAATTACACCGATTTTGTTTTATGTAATTTTAATTAAAAATATCCAATAACAGTGCAATAGAGTATTGAATAAAGATGCATTGAGTAACTCAATATGTTTCAGAAATCATACGAGAAATTTCCATAATACACAAGATAGATAGACTATGTTGTGGCCACGTTCCAATACCACTTATCGTTGGATCAGTGAGATTAAGCGAAGTTGGGTCTGTTCACTCGTTGGATGGGTGATCATCCCCCCGGGTTCAGATAATGTAGCGACCCGCGGTTAGTATCCTACGTAAACTGTACACGAATCTCCTCCATCAGGTGACCTTTCCCGTTATGAAAGGGTTAACCAACCCCAAAAAGAAGGCTAAGAATCTTCCAATAATGGATGATCTGAAAGTGTGGGTGAGACTATCACCGTACTGACGATCGAAATCACGAGAGATTGATTTCACTCAGTCATAACATGTTATTTAATCATTCAAAGTTATTGTCAGAGAAAAATGCTAAAAAGAAAAAAAAAACCTAAGAAGGTTTTACACAAGATGAAAATTATTTAGAAAAGGGGTGTAAAAAATAGGTTCCACCCAGAAAGAGATGCCAACTTTAAAAGTGTTCCATTAACTACATACAGAGTTAGACAAAATAACGGAAACACTCGCATTTTCGATGTCGTATTTTCTGATATCATTAATGGCGTTATATACTTTACTAAGTTGATTCGCATTCAGAAACACATCTTCCAGGCGCCATATTTTTATTTACTTTACAAAAACAGAAAAAACTAGTATCAGCATATTAAAACAGATGTTCTCATTGTTATATGCATTCACATATCAAGATATTAAATAATTAAAGTATATAACGCCATTAATGATATCAGAAAATACTGCATTGAAAATGAATGCTTCCATTATTTTGTCCAACCCCTGTATGTAGTTGCGTAGAAAATAAATTATAGTATCGTAAAACGCGTATCTATGCTGAAAAACAATTATTCACCCTAGTAAAACTGACTTGGTATTAAGGACAAAGTAAAACGTTCCGGCCCTCAAATGGGACCCTTCAACTCTAATGTTGATAAAAGAACTACTATACAACACGATGTTGTGTTTATATACAGGATGTCCAGAAAATATCGTCGGAACTTCGAGGTTACGCCACTTAAAACCCCTAGTGTTATTTTCTGAACACCTTTTATTGTATGTATTCATTCCTGTGAAAGGTAAAGATGATTGACTCTCCATTGACAGTCGTAAGTAACACTGGTCCTGGTAACTATAACAATACTGGGCTAAGAAATTAACAAAATAAAGATGGAGACGGGTATTAAGACAGGTTTGTTATACAATAAAGGAAACTCCCTTACCTGACAATCAATGTTTTCATTATGACCTAAAGCTGAACTATGTAAAATGACTTTTCAGTTCTTAATTCGTTCAAATGTCTGGCGATTAAATTAAAATTTTGTTCAGATTGAACTCTTTCTACAACCCAAATTATATACAAGTTGGATAACGATGTTCAGTTACTGTACATGTAGCTACAGCAATGTCATCCAGAAGAAACTTTGAAGTTTAATAGCTATTTTCAGTCTTATTTTTTAATACCTTTTATAAGACCGATGAATTTATTAAATTAGAAACCCTTAAAATAAATAAAATCTTTTGTAATAGTTACCAAATAAATACTTCAGCATCACATTCATGTATTTCCAAAGTATCTGAACAATTTGGACAAAACGATACAAACCATAATCAAATGTTTTCGAGGTATTTTAATCTACAACTTTGGTGGTATTATTGTTTCTGGTGTTAGTATTTGTTTCATATTATTCCATACCAATATTAATTAGATACCAACTTAGAAAATTAAGTTAGAAATTTTTTTATCGCTATTATAATTTCCGTTACTCATTTCGTAATTCATCAAAATCAGGTAGTTACTCTCACACATACGCACGCGCGCGCACACACACACACACACACACACACACACACACACACACACACACACACACCTATTTTGTCTACTTACAGTTCTCTATAAGATACACACATATACAGATAAAGAAGATAGACACGAAGTGTGTATGTATATAGCTGCAGTTTCTCATTAAGAGAAATCACGAGAATAAACACCAAAAGTTTAAATTGAATATAGCGCATACAGTAGCGCATATTATAATTAAACACCAGATTTCTTGCGTTGCCTGATATTTGATTACACGCATGTTAAATTAACAATGAAGATTAATGAGAATAATCGTTAAATTACGAGATTAAGCAAACTTAATTTAAGAAAAAAGATGAAAAAAAAAAAAAAGCTTTTTAATTTCCTCTCTGTATGATAACGTTCAAGTATCAAAGTTGGCGAGAACAAACGCCATAACTTTATATGTCAAGCTCCACCTCTTCTTAATTTATGTTTTTATGTACATATTGTGTATATATACGCGACACAAAGTTATTGATTAATTAAGTTTGTCAGTATAAACCTCAACTTGCATCAAAAGACAAACCCTTCTCCCCCGGCCCCCAAACCCCAAACTAAAAAAAAGTAGTATATGTAACTTATATATAAATGCTCAAAACTTTATATATACGTCAATTTTTTTTCATTTTTTCTTTTTTAATTCGTTTGTTTTAAACATGTTCAATTCTTGTTTTCGAAACTTCTTTTTGGGGCGGAGTTTTTTAAAGATTTTTTTTTTAATCCCTCTTATTATTCTTAGTCGTCTTCTCTGGCAGAGGAATTTTAATATCGTTAGCCAAGGTTTATTTCTTAAGGATATGTCTCAAACTTAATTAACCAACACATCAAAATAAAAGTAGAATATATATGTGTGTGTTACTTACTTTTGTTGAGTTTGAACGACGGTTCAGGATCGACCTGCGGTCGACCCCTCTGCAGCATCCCGCTCATTTGCGGGACTTGGTGAAGGAGGGAATTGCTCTCTGATCGCCTCCTGCCCTCGTAGCCAGCCACGCATGGCTGGTCAGGGACTTTGCACAAGAATCTGTCCAGCTGGTTCTTGAAGTTATTCAGGTTGGTGTGCTGGAGATTCCTCACTTCTTTTGGAAGGACATTGAAAAGCTTTGGGCCCCGTATTCTGAGGGTATTTTCCATCCTCGTTTTCATGGCTCCTTGTCCCACCGCAGCTGGGACCGTACAAAATCTGCCTCTTCTCTCATTCCAGTTTGTTTCTACTTCATTTCTGAGGTTAGGGACAGTGCCCTCAAGTATGTTCCATATGTATATTATTGTGTACCGCTCTCGCCTTCTTTCAAGAGAGTAGAGTTCCAGGGATTGTAGTCGAGACCAGTAGTCTTCACCTTCCGTTTCCTCTATCTTAGACGTAAAAGTCCTTTGTATAGCTTCAATGCTCGCAATGTCTCTTTTTCTGTGTGGGCTTGTGAGTACTGAGCAATACTCAATTATTGGTAGGACTAGACTCTTCCATAATTTGAGCATGATGTTTGCTTTTCTGCTGCGGAAGCTCCTCCAGATGATTCCCATTATTTTTCTAGCCGTTGTGATTTTGATTTTATAGTGCTCTCTGAATTCCGCATCCGGCGACATTATTACTCCAAGATCCCTGACTTGTGGATTTGGTGTTATCTGTTTGGCTTGCGGAATTTTGTACCCTTTTTTCTGTAGCTCTTTGTTATTACCATATCTTAGAAGTTGGAATTTTTCTTCGTTGAACTTCATATTGTTGTCTTCTGCCCACTGGAATAATGTTTCAATGTCGTTTTGTAGTATTCTTATGTCATCTTCGTTCAATATTTCCTTACATATCTTCGTGTCATCTGCGAAGCATGATACAATACTGTCCTTAATATCTGCATCAATATCTGCAATCATTATTATGAACAGCAAGGGAGCTAATACTGTCCCTTGTGGGACAGAGCTCACGACTTCCGAGACTTCCGATTTAACTCCGTTTACCACCACTCTTTGCGTCAAGAAATTAAATATCCACCTTCCTAGCTTTCCAGTAATTCCTGTATCCTTAAGTTTGTGTGCTATGATTCCATGGTCACATTTATCGAAGGCTTTAGCAAAATCAGTATATATTACATCAATGTTTTGTCCTCGACACAATGTTCCTAATATTTTCTCCTGGTGGTCTAGTAGCTGTGACAGGCATGATCTACCCGCCCTGAAGCCATGTTGATTTGGGTTGTATAAGTCTTTTTCTTGTAGGTAGTAAGTAATTTTGGCTCTAATTATGCGTTCAAAACACTTTATAAGGTGTGAGGTGAGAGCCACTGGCCGATAATTTTTGGGCATTGCTCTGTTACCACCTTTAAATAGGGGGGCAATATTAGCGTTCTTTAAGGGGTGGAATTTCTCCTGTGTCGAGTGATTTCCTCCATAGTAAGTAGAGCGGTTTTGCAATACTCTCTCTGCATTTCTTCAGAAATGTGGCACTCCATGTGTCTGGCCCTGGCGCTGAATTGTCTCGCATCTGTGATAAGGGCGTACATCTCCTTCCGTGAACTCGAAGTCCATTAATAGGTTTGTGCCGGGATTTGTTCTTGGTTGATCTGTTTCAATGTCGAAAAACTCGTCTGGGTTTTCCACTTCCATCTCGGACTTAGGGGTGCTAAACACAGATTTAAATTGTTCCCTAAGCAGTTTACTTATTTCTTTCGGGTCATTTGTGTATTCGGCCTCCCCGTCTATCAACGGTCCAATACTCTCTTTACACTGCATTTTCCTTTTCGCAAAAGTGTAGAAGTATTTTGGGTTATTTTTTATGTTTTCTGCTACCTTGTTTTCCTCCTCGTTTGTCTTATGTATGAATGTTTGCTTTAGGTCCATTTCTATTTCGCCAAGTTTCCTCTCTAGTTTGAGTCTCTTTGCATCAGTTCTTTCTGTGGAGATGTTTTACGGTTTGTCTTCGTTGCCTGAATAGAGTCCTGATTTTCCTCTCGAGCTTGCTACGTTTTCTTTCCTGTCTCTCTGGAATATGTTTCAGTATTATAGGTTTGGTTTCCGTCTCTATTATACATAGTATTTCTTGTGGAGTCTTCTCGTGTAGTAGCAATTCCCAATTTACCTCCTTTAAATCTTTATTTACGTTTTCCCAATTTACTTTCTTTGAATTTATGTTTAAGCCTTCAAATATTCCATCTGCCTCTCTGGGATGCGTTTTCGGACCTCTGGGTGCTAACTTCAATTGTATATCGATGAGGTTATGGTCGGAGAACTTTGTGCGCGTTACTTTTTTATTTATTATTATCTCGTTATTTGTCCACATTAAATCCAAAACGTTCTCCTTTCTCGTGGCTTCACAGATTTCCTGGGTAAGGGCGTAATGTTCCATAATATCTAATAGCATTGTTGCTTGGGTTCTGTCATCTTTAGTAATGTTGCCATGAAACTTCTCAACATATATAACTTCGTCATTTTTCTTCCATGATATGAATGGGAAATTAAAATCTCCGAAAATTAGAATATTTGTTGCTGGAGTTTCAAGTAATTTTAATATGTTTTCTATTTCATTTGTAGCAAATTGTAGCAAATATATATATATATGTGTGTATGTGTAAAAATGAACAATGAATAATTCTTATATTCTGAAATTCCTATATTCGTATATTCCTATATTTATTTTTGCATATAGAGTCCAAACTCGCGTAATGTTGTCTGGATACGAAACACAAGTTCGGATAAATTTTTTATTTTCTTTATTTTATTTTTGCTGAATAATTGATGAATTATTTCTTTTTAAATTACTTAATCATTTTTTTTTATATTTAGCTTAATAATGTAGTGTGTTAAATTCTACAATGTTCATTTTCTTTATACATTCTCTCTTCGTTGTAAAAGATGAAGTCATGTCTTGCTTAATACTTAATTTTAAATTTTAAGCATTTAATTTTGGCTCATATGCATGTTTAATTTTAATCCATAATAAAATGCATATTTCAATTTCCATTTTTAGTTAACTCGGCAGATCATGATAACATCATATCTGTCAATATGCGATTTAAAATAAAAATATGGCGTCATCTTCATATACCTTGCTTATCTGTCTAGACTCTAGACAATGCTACAGCTAAAATATTTACCTTATCTTTAAATACTTTTCAAAATAATTCAGCCTATTCAGAATTAAAAACAAAACTGGTCAGCATTAAATAATAATGATGTCACTAAAATTTAGGTATATAAACGTGTAGAATTTCTCCAATGATTATTCTGATTCTGTCTGATCTGACTTGGAGGCTGAGCATTACCTATAACATTTTAGAGTAAACTACAATAAGAGAATATCTTTATCTTCTTCGAGCCTTGCTTTCTTCAGAAAACTCAGTCTTAAAATAGAGGAAAATAATTTCCCGATACGCTACAAGAAGAATCGGGAAACCCTTAGAGAATTTAGTAAGCTTCACAGACTACAAGAAGAAATCGGAGAGTAGTATAAGAGAAACTACTGCGATTTCCTACACGGTACCACCTACTCCAAGGTAACAAATCTGTTGCTGCCACCTAACCAGAACCCCCGTCAACCTCGAACCGCCCAAGGCCATAAACGGAGGGGTTAACATATATATATATATATTTCTAGTTTTATATGTATAAAATTAAACAAGTGTTAATTAAATACAATAACATATATTTCTATATTTAATTGACCACCTGCTTATATCTGATTATTAAATTTTCGCACTCATTAAAATAATTAATTGAGCAAGGCCTAAATTAATTAAAGTGAAGCTTAAGAACCCTCTTTGTTCGAAGGTAATTCGAGAATAAAGCAGTGAAATTACATTCTTGTAAAGACAGCGCAATATCGGTGTGAAGTATCACCTTCCGATGCGATAGCGTTATGTTCTTAGATTTATTTAAGTGTATCTGATGATCTAGCAACATACGACAATAAAGGAAAAGTTGGTTTATATGCATCACCTAACAGCAACACGATCAAAATCTGTCCAGAGAAGACATTCCCCCTTATTTTATAGATGTATAAATATATATATATATGTAGGTGTGTACGCAAAATTTGCATCAGGAATGAATTTTTCTTAATAGCATTGTTATCGTACGTCTGGCAACCTGCATATATGTTTTTTTTTTTAAATAATAGACAAACAATATGTACAATCCTCATACAGTGAATATTGTAATAATGAAACGAACTACTTCTGACATAGTTTACATCCTGTTCATATATATATATATATATATATATATATATATTATATATATATATATATAGTCGAGTTCTCCTTTTTGAACACATTTCAGAAAACAGAAATAAGATTAAAGCACAAAGTCATTTGAGGTTGACATGCGAGAAATTTTAGTCGAAGCAATTTGTTTTTCCTGATTTAATACAGAAGCGACGTTTCATACAATATTGATTTGGATTCTATTTGAAAAGTGAAGTCTATTGATTTCGAATGGGATTTACCTTCACACACTTAATTTTATAGAAACACAGATTTCTTTTTCTATTTTACTACTTGCAAATAGACTGGGTCTCTTTTATCTATTTCTTTGTGTGTGTGTGTGTGTGTGTGTGTGTGTTATATATATATATTTGGTTTTCATTTCTTCAGTAATCATGCAAGGTTGCTTCAGAGGAACTTCGATTATAAGGGGTTCAAAAAAACCTTAGCCCCCCCCCATTTGCAGCTTACATGTTTACTTAATCGAAATAGTTTTTAGTGATTATAAAAAATATAAAATTCTTTATTTATTGCAGGTATTAAACTTACTCTAGCTGATAAAGTGATAATATAATGGCTTCTCAATTAATTGGTGATTCGGAGAGGCAACGTGTGATAGATCGCATACGAGCAATAACATTTCGGGAAGCTCGTGATGCTGGAGCCACCTTTATAACACGTTCATGGGTTGCCAAAAAGTTGCGAAGAAGTGAGGACTTCGTCAAAAGAAATTGGAATAAAACTTTGGATGAATGTGAAATGGATACAACCAAATCTGGGCGCCCAAATTTGCCACTCTCTCAGGAAAAAAGACATCATTGAAAGCGGTACGCGTAAGCGGGAAAACAGCTGTGCTAAACTTTCTAGAGAGATCGAAGTATTGAGAGGAAAGATCGGTAGTGGTGAGATCATTCGACTGTACCGTCATAGGCAAGGTTTAAAGCCTTGGCATGAACTTCCAAAGCCAAGAAAAACTCAACTTAACATCGATAACAGAATGTGGTTTGCCCATTATCTTGAAGATTGCGATGTGGATGATTTCATGCATTTAGCTGTCTCCGATGAATTTTTTGTTTACGTAACACGTCGGCCTAACTACCAAAATGATCGAGTGTGGGCCACAATATCAGATAAAATCGATGACAATGAACATTATCGCGAATTATTAAAAAGTCCAGACTGTGTTGGTGTGTTTGTTTTGTTCACTGCAAAGAAACTCATGTGGGTGCTGAAGCCAAATGGTCAGAGTTGGGATGGACATTATTTTCGGGATATTATTCTATCCCAGCATGTCATTCCTTTTCTAAGAAACCCAAACAATGTTATAGACGTCGATCAGGTCACACTTCTGCACGATAAGGCCCCCTGCTTTAAGGCATTAGCCACTCAACAGTTGTTGCGGAACCATGAGATCGATTTCCTTGGAAATGAAGAATGGCCAGGAAATTCTCCTGACCTGAACGTCTGTGAACACATTGGATCAGTTATAAAGGACAAGGTTGAATGTCTCTTGTTTCAAGAACCTGCAGCAAATCGATTTTCGAAGGATACAATGACGCGACACATTGAAACTGTTTTAGCAAATTTGCGTAACGATCAAGATCTATTCATGTCACTTTTGGCAAGCTACCCAAAGCGAATTCAGGGGTTAGACAAAATAATATGAACACCTTGATAAATGGCGGTTTTTATTCTTAATATGGAGTTGGTCCTCCTTTAGCGGCAATAACAGCTGCAATGCGTCGGGGAATTGATTCATACAGCTTTTGGACAGTGGCTAGAGGAATCCTGAGCCATTCTTCGAGCAAACCCTGCTCCAGTTCCTCCAAAGACGCCAGCGGTGGGAATCGGCTTCTGACCTGCTGCTCCACTGACACCACAGATGCTCGATAATGTTAAGATCCGGGGATTGTGGAGGCCAATCCAAGCGTTCTACTTCACTACATGCTCTTCAAACCAGTTTTTAACGACCCCAGCGGTGTGGATTGGTGCATTATCATCCTGGAAGACGGCGCCGCCATTGGGAAACAGCGTTTGGACCATGGGATGGACCTGGTCAGCCAATATTGACAGATAGACCTGGGCGTTAACCCTACCATGCAGTACTACAGCTGGGCCAAGAGTATTCCACGATATTGCTGCCCAAACCATCACAGATCCGCCTCCATGCTTAACGGTTGGGGTCAGGCAGTCGTGGTCATAAGCATCTTTAGGCTGTCTCCAGACGTAAACTCGACCGAAACATGGAAATAGCGTAAAGGAGGATTCGTCGGAGTAGACTACATTCTTCCACCGGTCCATTGACCAATTCTTATGGTCATTACACCATTTTCTGCGCCGCTCAATGTTGATGTGCGAAAGGAAGGGTTTGGCAATTGCAGCCCTCCCATGGTATCCAGCTCCATGGAGCTCGCGACGTACAGTTCTGGTCGATACCGGGCTTGCAAGATGCTGGTTAAGCTCTGCAGTCACTTTTGGAGCTGTGGTCTTATGGTTCTTTGTCACAATGCGCTTTAGCACCCGGCGGTCTCGATCACACAGCTTCTTCTTGCGTCCACTGTTGCATTTGTCGGTGCTTGTCTTTCCATGGTTTTGGTATGCAGACATGACCATAGAGACAGTTCCTCTGGATACATTGAACATCTGAGCGGTTTTCGTCACCGATGCACCAGCCATCCGCGCTCCGACAATTTGCCCTCTTTGGAAGTCTGACAGGTCTTTCATAACTGCTAATTCATAATTCACTCAGATCTGTAAAAACAACGTGAGGGTTATAACATGACGTATACACTCTCTGTTACGCATTTAAATAGGTTTGCCAGTCATTTGACCGTTTACTTTGTGTCTGAGCAGTCCGTAAAGATAACCAGTGAAATCGGCGGGTGTTCATATTATTTTGTCTAACCCTATATATATATATATATATATATATATATATATATATATATATATATATATATATATATATTCAAAGTATATCATCATCAGAATCGGAAGTATGCAGCTCAGTACCACAAGAAACAGCGTTGGCCCCACCCCTATTCATTATCATGCTAACAGACATAGACAGTAAAGTAAACAGCAACAGTATAGTAACATCTTTTGCAGACGATACAAAAATCAGCAGAAAAATCAGCGATGCAAAAGAGGTGGAGGCTTTGCAGAGGGACAAACAAAATATATAAATGGCCAGAAGACAACATGACATTATATTTAACACCAAGAAATTTCAGCTCATGAGATATAGTAGAAATGAGGAACTTGAGCAGACAGCATATTATGCCCCAGATAGAGAGGAAATTCAGAGATGCACGAAAGCGATAAATTTGGGAATTAGAATGACCGATGATGCGAAATTTGAGACAAAATCAGATAGCTATAAACAAACCAAAAAGAGTTGCAGAATAGGTACGAAGAACGTTCAAAAGAAGGGACAAGACAGTAATGATTCCCCTGCTGAAAACACTGATCATACCAAAACTTGTATACTGCTCAGTCTTGACGTCTCCATATAAAAAGGAAGACATTAATAAACGAAGAAATTCAGAGACAATTCACAGCCAAGATTGATGGTTGCAAAGAACTCAACTACTGGGAAAGACTACGTAAACTACCGTAAATCTGTACTCCCTGGAAAGAAGAGAGAGGGGTACACCATAATCTACATATGGAAAATGATCGAAAAACTGGTACCAAACCTCAAACTAAACCCAATTAATCCAAACAACCCTGGAAAATAGGAAAGGCGGAATGTATAGTGTTCCCAAGTTAAAGGCCCGACAAGGAACCTCTTCAACACTGAAGGAAAATAGCTTGGTTGTCAGGGGGGGCCAAGACTTTTTAACCAGCTTCCAAAAAACCTCAAGAACGTTACAGGGGTCAAACTTGAAGACAAGATGCCTGGCTCAGGACGGTACCAGATGAGCCGGGTGTACTTGGTTATATGCGATAGAGAGCGCAAGAATGCAACGCGCTCCTCCACCAAGCCAGACCTAGAGGTGGGGCCACCAGTTTGATGATCCTAAGTGTGAAGAGAGACCGACGCACGGAAGTGCTACGAAGTTACAAGGTGTATTATATTTATATAAATATATATATGTTCACCCTCCGTCGATGGCCTTGGGTGGCTCGAAGTTGACAGGGGTTCTGGTTAGGTGGCAGCAACGGATTTCTCACTCTGTGGTAGCTGGTACTACGTAGCGGCGTAGGGAATCGTTATAATTGCTTTGTACTCCATTCCGATTTCTTCTTGTAGCGGATCGGAGGATTTTGCGAAAACTTACTAGGTTATCAGACGGTTAGTCGATTCTTCTTGTAGCATATCGGAGAAGTTTGAGAGGCAATACTGGTCTCAATCTTAAGACTTACTGACTTCTAACATTACTGCTTCTTGAAAATGCTGTTATCCTAACAAAAATACTTTGGAGAATACGGACTCAAGGGCAGAGTTAAAGATATCTTTTACTGACTTTTACTGCTTCAAAAATATTACGTAGTATGCTTTCAACCTCTAGGTCAGATCAGACAGAACAGAATAATAATTTGAAAGATTACAATGGTTTATATAGTATTTAATTTGGTGACGTCATTACTACTTAATATTGACTTGTTTTTTTCGATTTTTAGTAGGATTAATTCCTTTGCTAACTCAATCCATATTATGTGGATCTTGCAGAAACTGATCAAACAAAATATTTGAAAATGAAGGCAAATTTTGCCATAACAACATATTGGCAAACCTGATATCATGATTTGGGGTGTCAACTAAAAATGGAAATTAAGATACGCATTTTATTAAAATTAAATGTTTAAAATTTAAAATTAAATGTTTAAAATTTAAAATTAAATGCTGATTGAGGATATAACTTCATCTTTTAGGATTTAAGAGAGCATAAAAAAATGAACATTGCAGATTCAACAAGATTACATGATTAAGCTTAATATAAAAAATGATTAGGTAATTTAAAAAAAAATTAAATAATTCATCAAGTATTGGGTTGGAAATTACTTAGCAAAAATAAAATAAAAAGGAAATTAAAATTTTTATTATTTTCCAAACTTGCATGAATTTTATACACAGTTAATGTGTCATGCGAATCGTGCAAAATGAGTTGGAATTATCATTTTTACATATATATATATATATATATAATATATAATATATAATAATATATATTGTAACTGGTAAATAAATATATATATATATATACAGGGTGTCCCGTAAGTCTGGACCCATAGGGAAAAATAATAAAATTACAAAATAGTCCAAAATTTATTACATAATCTGTTCAAAGTGTCCGCCGTTGTGTCGCACACATAGTTGAAGACGCAATCTCCACTGCGACAGCACTTTCTGAATCACAGTCGCAGAAATTTCTTGACACGCCTCCACAATGCGTGCTTTAAGGTGGAAAATGTTCTGAAGTTTGACCTCGTACAGTTTGGCTTTCAAGTGGCCCCACAAATAAAAATCATAATAAAAAATAATAAAAAAAATAATAATAAATAATAATAATAACATAATAAAAAAATATATTATAAATCCCTATGGGTCCAGACTTACGGACACCCTGTATATATATATATATATATATTTAAATAAATGTCACGGTGTTATTTTGAGTTGTTTACGAGGGCACCTCGTATAATAGTCAGTCTTGCAACATTGCAAATTCATATATGAAGAAAATCATGGAAATCTAATTAAGGGTAGAACTGAGGGAAATGGGTGGGTGGTAAGGGGAATTGGTGAGGGAAGGGGGTTCCTTCATTACTTAATGCATTCCTTCAAAACGATAAACACAATAAACCCGAAATTCGTATCACATTCCGCGGCGACCATGCCAGGATCGAATCGGGAGAGCAATAACGAAACACGACGAGCCAAGAAGGAAGGAAAAAGATCGAGGAATAATATAGCGTATATGCAATCTATATAAAGAGATTCCCTATTGGGACCGCGATACACTAATACCATTCTTAGGAGTTGACGGCCGAAGGTCGATTTCGGCTCGCTGTAACTGGTAGGTTATATGCAAGATGAAATGTTGCCGCAAAGTGGTGTTTATCTGTAAGCCGCGTCTCGAATTAGCATATATCGCCGAGGTTTCGCACAAGAGTGAATGCAGGCAGGGAGAGACCGTCATTGGAAATATTGAAAAAGTTTCCCCGAGTCACAGTGACGCTTTAAGCCAAGAAATAAAGGGGAGCCAGCCTCGGACCCATGTTATATATATATATATATATATATATATATATATATATGTGTGTGTGTGTGTGTGTGTGTGTGGTGGGGGGTAGAGAGAGGCACAAAGATAGACAGACCATATAGCTGGGTAATCTCGGCCTTTCAAAGAACTGACCGTTTTCAATTCCATCTTCAACTTCAAACAAGAGACTTGGAATCAATTTTAATTCCAATTCCAACTTGGAAAAATGTTAGGTTCCACTTGTAGTCACAGTTTTGATTAACACTCTGGACTACTACTTACGCATTTCGCGTCAAAACTCTATCCTATCCTTGGGTCACTTCTTACGCGAAATGCGTCAAGTTGATCGGACAAGAGTAAATGCAAAATTTCTGAGAGTATTGTCGTCTTGACGCATGTAGTGTGTCAGCTGTGATGAGGCACAGATCAACTTCACGCGTTTCGCGTAAGAAGTGACCCAAGGGTAGAATAGGATAGAGTTTTAACGCGAAACGCTAAGTAGTAGTCCAGAATGTTAAAGAAATGATTTTCTTCGATATCGATTGGTACGGATTGTATTTTTTACCAAAATTCTCGATTCCAATTCTGAGAGAAAAAGAAATAATATAATTCTGATAATCACAGAATTTACTAAAAACTTTGGATGCAATCCAAATATGATTTGGAGTACATATGAAACTTTAATTAATAACAGATTAATACGCTATAGTCATACATTTCTTAGTTTATGTTTGGCCGACCGCTGACGAAGACTTAAGTTTCTATTGATTTTTATATTTGTTTTCCATTATAAAAATTCGATAATCCATTTTCTTTGAAAATACTTGAAAGAAATTACTTAAAGTGAAAATACAGAAGTTGAAGTTATCAGTCCATTACGAAGGAAATCGATAGCGGTTAGTCTTAATATAGCTGCCAAGCAGAAAAGCAACTTCACTCAAGCCAAGATTTAGACTTTAAAAGTTATACCATGTTTTCCAATATGGAGAGGTACCAAGATTAAAATAGGTTTGCATATCATAACCTCGTAATGCAATTTTTATAGTCTTTTTCTCGAGAACTTTGTAATGATTAATATTTATACAGTAGACGACCGATTCTATGCGGAATACGTTCCTAGAAACTCCGCGTAGCTTTGGACCGCGTAGAATTTGTGAACATTCTTATGGGAAAACAAAATACGTTCCAAGAAAATGAACGTTGTACATAAAATAAAACTAAAAAAGAACCAAAATTATTTCATTTTATTACAACTAGTACAGTTCCCGTCGCTTCGCTGACGGTTAGACAGGCTAAACTACAGAAAAGAACGCAGCCGTGAAAATTTTGAGCTTCACATTGTGTCAACATTCTGAATCTGGTATCTCCTAAAATTTCCTCACCCCCATTCATGCAACTTGGGGGCTAACCCCTCCCCATTACCCCCACCCCTCCCCATTACCCCACCCATCCCCCATTACCCCCACCCCATTACTGCCCGGGATAAATTTCACAAACAGACAAACAGACAGGCTAAACTACAGAAAAGAACACAGTCATGAAAATCTTGAGCTTCACATTGCCGCCCGTAATACAATTTCTGAATTTTTTTCTCAATTTTTTCTCACAATTTCTGAAAGTGTGACGGACAGACGGACAGACAGACAGACGGACAGCTCTCTTATTATAGTATAGATTACTGTACATCTGAATAAAAATAATGAAGTCGAGGGATGACAACGAACTTACTGTAACTGACCCGAAAAAGTTGTGATTTTCTTCTGGCGAGACAGACTCGATGTCTTTCAAATAAACTTCACGGGCTTTCTTCGTGTGAAAGAGAGAGACTGATGCCGGCTCAAAATTGATGACACTGTCTACAATTTTAAGGCCAGAGTTCATTAACTCTACAAACTTCATTGCTGACAAAGGCATCTTGGCTGGAGGTGTTGCTACGTCGTCGTCGTCGTCGTCATTGTGTTCCTCGAGTTCGGCGGCAGCTTCAGTCATCTAAAGGGCTTCCTCGGGTATTAGAACACTGCGGTGACTCAAGATGCATCCAAACTCCGTGTTAAATCATGTAGATTTGAGATTCTACCGTTTACAATATTTTAATGGTTTCAATTTGTTTCCTGCGTAGAACCAGACCGCGTAAAATAATTGCCCGTAGAATCGGTCATCTACTGTATAGTTCAAATAATTCATTCTTTATATCATGGTTGCAACAATGAATACGGCTTATATACTAATAGCCAAGCTATATACAGTGTGTTCCATAAGTCCGGTCTCATAGGAAAATTTATTTTAAACTAAATTTACAAAATTAATACATTAGAACTAAAACAAATGTTCAAAGTGGTCTTGTTTTGGGACCTTGTTTTGTTGCAGGTAGAATAACGCAATGGCTTAATATGGAAGCGAGTTTGACTCGTGAAGAAAAGGCCTCCGAAGGCCTTTTCCTCTTGAACCGACCAGTCAATTATATTAATTACTTGTTTAAAATATTATAGAATATACGAGTAGAATTAACATACGTACCCATTCTTTAAAGTTTGTGAAATTACTGTAATGTAAAAAATACCACATTACTATAAATTCTTGCTGAAAATTCATCTTCAGTATTTACAATATGGCGAGGTATATTGTCGTTTAATCCTGGAATTCTTCAGAAAATATCAATAGTTTCTGTAAGAGTAAATTCGGTTCTTTTTTTTTCAGTTTTACAAATTATTTCGAAATTGTCAGTTTATTGGATGATCTTCATTACATGCATGATTTTTTTTTCATATATTATAATCTTAACAATAATGGAATTGATTCTGTCTATCTATCTATCTATCTATCTATCTATCTATCTATCTATATCTATCTATCTGTCTGTGTCTGTCTATCGATCGATCTATCTGTGGAAAAAGTCGCATTAAATAATTTCATACCGAAAAAGTCAGTAACTAATTTCATACGGAAGATTTTGAAAAGAAATTAAGGCCACGAAATCTTAATATTTACTTTAAGTTCACGAGAAACTTAGATTTTAAATGTAACTTCACAAATCTCCACACAATGGGTTCGGATGTGAAGATTAAGATTTTCATGGCTGCGTTCTTTTCTATAGTTTTATTGACCGAATGACTTTTTTTCGAGTTCACAAACGTGGATGGAATTTTTTAGAAGCGTTCACAGACTGGTGATGATTATTAGAATGAGGTATTGATGTTTGATATACTGTATATTACAGTCGATGTTTATGTTAGAACAAGGAAATATAATTCTATCTATAAATAAAAAAAACTTTGCGCAGTTTTGAGCGGAGTTGAGCGGAATAACAAATATCTCTTTCGCTCAGTCGCCTTGTTATAATAATTGGCTGACTCGCGTAAAGGGGGCGGAGCTAATGTCTCTCGCTCAGTCGTCCGTTAGGGTCGGATCTATCAAGATGAGTGGCGTTAAAGGTCACGAAGTGATCACAGGTAGGGAGCCAAAGGCGCGGCTTGTATTTGAAAGAGGAATTTTTTTTAAATTTCCTTTTTCCTATTTGTATAAACAGTTGTCCGGAGTTACATGGGCCGAAGGTCCCAGTACCGCAGGTCCAGCTAAGTGTATTCATCACAGGAAATTCATATATGATTGATGATGATGAGCAAAGATGGTCCGGAAGGCTCTCCTTTACATTAAAAAAGATCGAAGTAGCCAATCTTTGATAAAAATGCATCTCAAGTCAAATCTGTGGGTAAAATCTACTCATTAAAATACCAGGCGTCCTTCTAACTACTGCAATGTATTTTGATACCCACAATATATATTTAAAATATAACTTAAATTTTTGGTATGATACTGAACTGTAGTTTCCTCGAGAACTTATTTAATTACTTTTTAAACACCTTCACTAAATTTTAACCGAAATCCATTACCAAGTTAAAAAAAAAAAATTTTTAAATGTTGTAATTCAGTATATAAAATAATTTTCAATTGGAGCATATATTATAAACCCTATTTATCAAAGTTAAAATTAAGTTTTCTTTATATTTCAGTGAGGTGAAAGAGTCAAACTTCGTCCCCAAATCTGTATCGAGAGTTAACAAAAGTAAATAAACACCTTTTGTTTTCCCATAATTTTTTATTTGATAAAAAGGTCAATAAATAATAAGAGATTTATTGAATGAATATATTTAGAATCGTGTTGCTTTTCCTTCACATTACGTAAAGTTGACACACGTTCTGGCATTCCATTGATGAGTTTTGCCATTTGTTCTTGAGGACAATCACCGTAGTGTCTATTTACTTTTGTCAACCCTTTATACTGTATATGTCTTTTATCTACAGACATATTTAATGAACTTTTTTTTTTCAATAAATATATCTAAAAATACTGTATAATTATTTTTCATGTCTGAATACACACACACACACACACACACACACACACACATATATATATATATATATATATATATATATATTTATATATGGGATGAATTTCACAATAAAACACGTGAAATGAATAAATGCTGCAAACCCACAAGGAAAAAGAAAAACGATTCCAAGGCCTTTCGTGTATTCAAAGCTACACCTCGTCAGGGAATGAAGATAAAAGGCGAGAACCCATAATATATACAACGTACAGGAAAACCAAAACAATTAGCACATACTTAACAAGGGTTAATGAGAGGCAAAAGAAATAGTTCTAAATAGTTCTAAAGCGCTTGTTAAAACAGAGATATAATAGAAAGAAATATTCTAGAAATGTGCATTTATTCATTTTAAAAACACTTTCAATAACAGTGCGGGGACGTATAACATTGACGACATCATGTTAAAAATTCTTTTGCCTCTCATTAACCCTTGTTAAGTATGTGCTAATTGTTTTGGTTTCCTGTACGTTGTATATATTTATGGGCTTCTCGCCTTTTATCTTCATTCCCTGACGAGGTGTAGCTTTGAATACACGAAAGGCCTTGGAATCGTTTTTCTTTTTCCTTGTGAGTTTGCAGCATATATATATATATATATATATATATATATATACAGGGTGTTTGAAAACTTTCTGTACAAATTGTAATGGGGGATAGGCAACACCAAGACAAACCCTTTTCGTCTATAAGTGTATGTCCGCTGACGTCACCATTCGGCGCGAGAGGGCGCCGCTGCAATTGGCTAAAAGGTGAAGTGGGCTAGACTCGCGCTTGCCGCGGGCATTCTTAAATCGGACGTAGTACGCGTAACATGGAGCGCTTCACGACTGCTGAGATGGCTGACATGCATATGGTGTATGGGGCTGCCAATGGAAACGGAAGAGCTGCTGTGAGGTTGTACCGACAGCGCTTCCCAAACAGACGTGTGCCAAACCACCAAACGTTTGCGCATTTGCATCGGCGACTGCGATTCTTGCTACGAGGTCTTCTTCTGAGTAAATGGGAGTCTCGTACACGAGGTTCTTCATGTGTCCCCACAGGAAGAAATCGAGGCATGTTAAATCGGGCGATCTCGGTGGCCAGGATACGGGCCCACCCCGGCCTATCCATCGGTCCCCCAAAGTGGCGTTCAGATAATCCCGCACATCGTTGCTGGAGTGTGCTGGGGCCCCGTCGTGTTGAAATCACATTCGTCTACGAATAGCCACGGGAACATCTTCCAGCAGTTCCGGCAACCTTTTCTTCAAGAAATATCCGATAAACCCGCCCGTCGAGTCGGGCAGGCAGCAGGTACGGCCCAATCAACTTGCCATGGACGATACCCGCCCAAACATTGACGGCGAACCGTTCTTGATGAGCATACACCCGTGTAGCATGTGGATTTGCGTGCGCCCACACGTGAGAATTGTGCATGTTAAACACACCCTCACGTGTGAAACAGGCCTCATCTGCGAACAGCACATAAGCCGGAAAATTAGGCTGCACCGCTGTCTGCTGCAGAAACCAGCGTGCGAATTCCACACGAAGAGGGTAATCCCGAGGTTGTAATTCCTGGACTCTCTGACGATGAAACGGATGTAACTGCTGCTCGTGCAACACTCTCCAGACCAGGTCGTGGTTCACACCGAGGATACGTGCAACACCTCGCGTGCTTGCGCTTGGATTGTCCTCAAATCGCAGTAGGATTTCTTCTTCCATGTCAGGAGTGCGCACGTTTCTCTCCCGACCAGTGTCATGCATGTTTTCATGGAATGTTCCAGTTTCTCGCAGTCGCCGATGCAAATGCGCAAACGTTTGGTGGTTTGGCACACGTCTGTTTGGGAAGCGCTGTCGGTACAACCTCACAGCAGCTCTTCCGTTTCCATTGGCAGCCCCATACACCATATGCATGTCAGCCATCTTAGCAGTCATGAAGCGCTCCATGTTACGCGTACTACGTCCGATTTAAGAATGGCCGCGGCAAGCGCGAGTCTAGCCCACTTCACCTTTTAGCCAATTGCAGCGGCGCCCTCTCGCGCCGAATGGTGACGTCAGCGGACATACACTTATAGACGAAAAGGGTTTGTCTTGGTGTTGCCTATCCCCCATTACATTTGTACAGAAAGTTTTCAAACACCCTGTATATATATATATATATATATATATATATAATAAGCAAACAACCATAGGGAAAAAGGAAAAAGAAACACAAATCCGAGCGCTTTCGTGATATATTCACACCTTCAAGAACAAGAAAGAAATAGGAAGGTGTGAATATATTACGAAAGCGCTCGGATTTCGTGTTTCTTTTTCCTTTTTCCCTGTGGTTGTTTGCTTATTAATAAGATCACGTGTTATTCTGTGATTTTACTGTATATATATATATATATATATATTTATATATATATATATATATATATATGAAAATTATTTCACGAAAGTAACACCTGAAAATATTTATGATGAAAAGAACCACGAAGGAAAGGAAACACAATGGTGTTCAAGCGCATTCGTCTAATGACATCCTCAGTTTTCCTGAGGATGTCATTAGACGAAAGCGCTTGAGCACCATTCTGTGTTTCCTTTCCTTCGTGGTTCTTGTCTTCATCATATATATATCACTAATATAATAATAATAATAATAAAAGCCAGTGTATTTCTTTTGGTAACGCTTACCAGTAGTATGGGGGCATAATCCCCAATATATATGAAGAGTGGGGCTCCCAGGGGATTTTTACAAAACTCCAATCCGTCATTTTTTGACAGGTCGGGAAGCTAGTATATATGTTACAGGCAAAGCATATAATCGAGGTATTGTATACAATTCCTAGGCATTGTGTAAAATGCCTACAAATTTTAGGCAAAGTATGAAATATAAAGATTTTTTATAGGTACTTTTCCTAGGTATTCTATATAATTCCAAGTAGTATATAGAATGCCAACGCTGTATTAGGCAAGCTGTTATTTACATATCTTCACGGAAAATAACTTCAATCTACTGTACACAGGAATATTAGAGAATGGTATAAACAAACACAATAGAAACAAAATACTTTTAATATTGAAATTCATATTAAAATACTAAAATCTTTAAAAAAAATTTAAAAAATATTAAAATACTAAAATATTAAAATACTGCATTTATAATTAAATATATCAATATGACAATTGAAATTCGTATTCAAAATCATATTCATTAATTGTTACAACATAATAAACTCAAAAGGCATTTAGATTGACAAAAAACCATGTTTTTAACGAAGAAACATTTTCTAGTTTCTCATTTAGTTTTGCAAGAGCATTTCACAAATCCTTGTCGTGTTCCAATAGATTAATTATTGAGTAGCAACAGATCGAAGTGATATTTCCTTATCTTAACATTAACAATTTCACTAACTAATTGTTCGTAACGTTCATCAGTCAAAAAAACACTCTTTCTCGCAGCAACACTTCCAATTTTGTTTAATTCCACATAAAAACGTCTTTTCATAACTTCTACCTGATCAGTGACTACTCCTGCCATTTTAAAGTAAATAAGGATGCTTCGCGACAACACGTGTTTTGAAATCGAATTCAAAGACAAACATCTGCGCAGCGTATGTGCAGTAGGGTGGATCGATTTTACATTTCTTTCGATTTCCATATTCTAATAGAGAGAAAAACTTGCGCATGCATGAGAAAATAGCCTCTGCAAAATCTTAGCTTAATAGGTAATCATCTTCTGCCCCCGGCAGAGTGATGAAAATCATATTTTAGTAGTCAAAAACGTATTTTAAACCCTAGCCTAGAGTCATAAAATTTTGCGTGTGTTATTTCATGCCTAAGCAACGATATAAATGCTATGGGAAATATATAAATGCATTATTTAAGACAAAGAGCCGATCTGAAAATATGTATAATATTATACATATTTTCAGATCGGCTCTTTGTCTTAAATAATGCATTTATAAATTTCCCATAGCATTTATATCGTTGCTTAGGCATGAAATAACACACACGCAAAATTTTATGACTCTAGGCTAGGGTTTAAAATACGTTTTTGACTACTAAAATATGATTTTCATCACTCTGCCGGGGGCAGAAGATGATTACCTATTAAGCTAAGATTTTGCAGAGGCTATTTTCTCATGCATGCGCAAGTTTTTCTCTTATTAGAATATGGAAATCGAAAAAAATGTAAAATCGATCCACCCTAATGTGCAGGTAATTCGATTTGACACAGTGCCGGTATGACGTCAGCCATTATATAGAATACCTAGGAAAAGTATAAACATCTTTATATTTCATACTTTGCCTAAAGCTTGTATGCATTTTACACAATGCCTAATTTCATACTTTACCTGTAATATATATATATATATATATATATATATATATATATATATATATATATATATATTAATTTAGGGGCAGACCGAGAGTATTCGCAAAGTATCGGTACCGATACCGATAGTTAGAGCAAAGTATCGGCCGATACCCATACCGATATCTGTCCAAAATATCAAAATATGATTCAAAGAATGTAATTCGACACATGTACTGTAATTCAAAACATATATTTGAAGAAATGAAATTCACAAAATAAAAGTCATGTAATGGAAACAATTTGTAATTCAAAATTGTAATTCAAAAAGTGTAACTCAATATAACAGTTCACTCAATAATCAAAATTGAGGAACTTCAGATTTTTCGAGAGGATGATTTGTTCCTCAGCGTTGATTGGGGCGATGTTCGCTCGTTTAGTATTGATAACATCTCCAGCCGTTGAGAAAAGCCGTTCAGAGTCAACTGATCCAGAGGGGGCAGCTCATGCACTTCTCAGCAACTTTGGCAATCTCCGGGAAATCAGCAGAATGTTCTCGCTAGAAAATGAATGGATCCCTATCCCCAGCGATCCGAGGTTGCGACCAATAGGCGTCCAGGACTGCTTCCACTCCTGCGTCTGGGAGAGTGACCCTCGTGTCCGTATCCCTCGTTTGGGGTTCTTCAACTAGAATAGGACGAACGTGATCGTCGAGATCGCTACCTTCTGAATCGGAAAGGTTTTCCCAAAGAGCGATTTTCTTGGACAGAGAAACCGGACCACTTCGGCGGCGTTCCACGGCAATTGGACCTCCAATACGCTTTCGTTGGGCCCCCTCCATATGACTGCGTATCTCTTGTCTCAACAATTCTTTGGCCTTTTCTCACATGTCGTCGTCTATCAGCCCAGCTCCTTTGAATCGGGGATCAACTGCTGTGGCTAGCAGCAGTTTCTCATTTGAATTATGCTCTCGAAATCTCTGTTCGAGAGAATCGCCCAGCTGGCTCTTCAGAATCTTGACACCAGCATCATTTACTGAGCACGCTGCACAGATTCCATTTGACAGAGATTTGACTGTAGGTAAAACTTCTGATAAAAGCGAGTTTTCCTCACTGATTTTGAGCGTTGCAGTTTTGAAGACAGCAAGCACGTCAATAAGCTTGACCATAAGCTTCCATTGCGTTGAAATCAACGTATTTTCCAGGGGCCATTCGACGTCATATTCAATGATAGCTTGCTTTTGGGAAAGGAGTTGCTGTAACATTTCCAGCGTGTAATTTCATCTGGTTGGCACATCTTGAATCAGCTTCAGTTGAGGCAAGTTAAGTCTTCTTTGAATTTGATGCAGGCACTGCGTCGCTTGCGGAGAGTGGCGAAAATGACAGACGATTTTCCGAGTCGTTGTCAAAAGATTAGCCACACTCGGGAGGTTCAAGCAGCCATCCTTTATCACCAGTTGGAGTGTATGAGCCAAACAACCGAAACTATCCATTCCTGTTTGTCTGAAAGCGGCTCGCATGTTAGCTGCATTATCTCTCATGATCATAAAAGTGTCTTCGGGCAATCCCCAACTTTGAATCATTTCTTGAACTTTGGCGGAAATTTTTTCTGCTGTATGATCCTTGTTGAAGACGGAGACATTCAACATGATGTTTTTGCGCACGAAGTTTGGGCCGACGAAGTGACAGGTCAAGTTTATACATGAGTCACTTGCTCGACTGCTCCAAATGTCCGTGGTGAAGGATAATTTCTTCTTCTCTTCCTTCATTTGTGACATAAATTCCTCGATCTTGCCCTTCACCTTGCCTGCCATGTCTGGAATAAGGTTCGTCCTGAAAAATTTCTCAGAAGGAATCGTGTACTTCGGATCGGCAGCCTGAAGTAGTCGCCTAAATCCTACCCGTTCGACACATGTCAAGGGCTGACGGTCGATGCAGATCATCTCTGCCACCTTCCGGTCAAGATCAATCTTCTTTCGGTCATTATGAGCGTATGGAATTGATTTGGAAAACGCGACCTTAATAGATTTAGTAGCCGTGGCGGAAGAAGTTCCAGGCATGTTTCCTAGAGAGAAAAAATAAATTTTATATATATATATATATATATGAAAATAATTTTAATACAGAAATATTTATATGTAAAGTTTCATATATTTAATATTTTTTAATAAATAGAAGCTAAGTAAGTTAACAACGAGAATTAAATTTACTTTAGTTGTATCTTAATTCTGATTGGGGGAAATTATAAACAAATAGAAAACGGCAATTTCAGGGAGACTTTGATATTACAATAAATTTGTAAATCATGTTGAAACTTGAAATCAAACTTTATATATAGCAACTTTTATATATAGCAACATCTTAGCAACTTCTGGGGGCCCTGGGAAGGCTAAAATTTAGGGACCCGAAACATACATTAAAAACAACAAATATTTAGACTTCCTAAATTTTTATTGAATTCATCATTTTTGGGGCCACTAGGATGTTGGGGCTTTGAGCAACTGCGAATTCTCTCTGAGAATGTTTGAGAATGACTTTACAGATTTTCATGAATTTACTCACCAGAATTAGTAGCAGAAGTTGTACAGTGACTCTTATTGGCTTCATCAAACTCAATCTCGTGCTTGTTGATAAGGTGACTCCTCAGGTTTGATGTAGAGAAGGTACTTGCGCATGTTCCTCCACGAGAGGCAGATACACCGCACAAATTGCAGATCGCCTGTTTTCCATTAGTGATTGAAGCAGTGAAGAACTTCCACACAATGCTTGGCATTGTCACTCTCACGAAAGCAAAAGCGAATAAATTTATACCAGTAGTTAATAAATTCACAAAATTATTACACACTGTTGAACTGATTCACAATTTGCGAACTGAGGAAATGACGCCGCGATGGTAACAGACTCCTTTTATATAGAGTGGTAATGAGTCGTGGAAATTTCTAGAAACGTCGGGATAAATTGCGCACACACACGTAACTTCTCGAGCAACCGGGAAGTTTCTATTTGGAAGGCGCCCCTTTTTTTTATTCTTAGAAACAAAAAACTATCGGTATCAGTAGCTACTAACCATCGGTATCGGTACCGATACTGATATATCGGCCCCGATACCGATACAACTACCGGTCGATGCCTAATATATATATATATATATATATATATATATATATATATGTTAAACACAGACCGTGCATGGAACAAGGAACTCTTCTGGGAAAATTAAATCCACTATAGTCCGAATAAGTAATGGTAAATGACAAATACCATAGTTTTTCTTTTTCATGAAAAAGAAAAACTATGGTATTTGTCATTTACCATTACTTATTCGGACTATAGTGGATTTAATTTTCCCAGAAGAGTTCCTTGTTCCATGCACGGTCTGTGTTTAACATATAAATTTCTCAGGGGACCATTCTGAGTTTGTGTGTATATATATATATTATAAATGACCGAATTCTTTGTTAAACTCTGAAGAATAGTTTTGAAAACAAAGCAATGATTAATTAAAGTTTTAATTCCTTTTAATGAATGTTTTGCAGATTAAACTGTCAAAAGATTATACAAAACGACAGGTTATTATGCTTCACAGGTTTACATATACACTGCTTAGGCCGTTAATTGAATCTCATAATAAGATTATCATTATAAATAAGACTGTTATTTAAGCAATTAGTTTTAATATACTTGAAGTGAAATATAAGCGAAGCCTATGTCTATATTTCATTAATTAACGCTCGCCCTGTAACATATGTTTAAACAGTTTCCGACAAAATATTTTGAATAGAGAAGTTCACCTAAGTCTCTAATTACCCGCCTTGCCAACTTCATTTTTTAACAACTATTGTTGAAGTTGAATTTGTAAAGTGACTACTCATCCGATTTAAATAAACTATTTTTTTCATTTTAAGGAGAATATAAAGGATTTAAAGATACTTTCCGTTTCATTTAGTTATCCTTGGAATTGTAGTTTCGTTGGTCCGGTCAAAAAGGCAGCCACGTTTTTTGGGACAGTACAGTTCTGCTACAGTTCTACTACTGCCCAATCGAGATGTCCTAGGCCTCTACCTGATTCACTTTTATTGGAGTAGATTGTAGACACCATTTGACCAGGGAAGTACTCCTGGAGAACATTAGACAGGGAATGCTGGAATTCCCGTTTCTCCTGTCACTGTCCTTTCTAGCTGATCTTTTTTTCATGTTTCATCTACCTGTGAGCAGTCCAGCATGCTCTCAAACACACACTTCTCTCCCTGTTCCACACTACATATACATGCATCTTACACACACTTCACAAAATAAAAAAAATGGCATCGTCTTCAAGAGCCTTGGAGTCCCCCGAGGAGGGGACCACAAATGTCCCCACTTCCAGCTTCCCGGCTGCCGATAGCAGGAACGCAGACCCGGGCAGCGAGGTTGTTTCTACTACTGCTCATTCCAGATATCCTGGACCTCTGCCTGATCCACTTTTCACAAACTTCTGCAACATCCGCGGCCTTTCCTCAAATTTCCCATCTGTTGACCACCACCTCTCCTCCTCCAAACCTCACCACCTCTTCCTCACTGAAACTCAGGTGTCTGGGACGACTGACAGCAACTCCTTTTCTGTAGCGCTCCACTTTCCCTATACTCAGTTTCACTCCAAAGGTGAACTTGCTTATATGTACGTAATGCCTTAACTTGCTCTCGTATTCCCGAACTTGAATCTTCCGAATTCTACACCTTCTGGATATGGCTTAATTGCCAATCTCAAACTAAATACATCTGCGCTATCGCCCTTTCTCCTGATTCTATTCATTATCCAAGCTCTTTAACAACCTCACTTCCAAAGTGGAATACATTCTATCCCACTCTCCTTTTGATGAAATCTCCATTTTAGGAGATTTCAATGTTCACCATCACCTTTGGCTTTCTTCCCATTTCAATGACATCCCTGGTAAACTAGCTTACAACTTCTCTATCCTGAGTGACCCTAATTGTACAGCACCCTACTCGTATCCCCGATCGTTTTTGAGATAGGCCAACATTCTGGATTTATTTCTCTCTGTTCATCCTTCTTCTTACCCTGTCAAACTTTTTTCTCCGTTGGCCCCTCCGAACACAATCTTTTATCCGTTTCCTGTCTTGCTCCAGTTCGACCTTTGGATCCTCCCAAGAGAAAGCGCCTTTGGCACTTTGGTGCCACTGGTTGAGAGGCCGTTAGACAGTACTTCTCTGATTTCCCACGAAATGATTACTGCTTCTGTGGCCGGGGCCCACTCCGAGTGCGCTGAAAGCATCACGGAGATAATTCTCTCGGGCATAGAGGCATACATTTCATATTCTTTACCTACTACTAATGCGAAAAAAACTTGGTTTAACTTTGCTTGTTCTAATGCTATCCGCAATAGAGAGGAAGCTTTAGAAGGTACCGTCGCCATCCAGCTCTTCACTCTCACTCTCACTCAGCTTATATTTCTGTCCAAAATCGTACAAAGTCTGTTCTTCGACTCGCCGAAAATTCTTTCATCAGACAAAAATGTAAAAACCTAGCTAATTCGAATTCTTCTCTCTCTTTCTGGCACCTAATCAAGAACCTCTCCAACAATTTAACTTTTTTTCCCTCCTCTTTTCAATTCCGGCGGCTCAGATGCCGTCTCTTCTCCTGATAAAGTTGAGTTTTTCGCTCAAACTTTCGCTTGCAACTCAACCATGGACGATTCCAGTGCCGTTCCAAACAAGAGTGACCGCTCTCAACCTTCCAACTGTCGCCCAATTGCTTTGATTTTTTGCCTTTCTAAAGTTTCTGAATCTATCCTTAATAGAAAGATTCTTAAACACCTCTCTACTCACAATCTTCTTTCAGATCGACAGTATGGATCCTACTTGCGTGAGGATATTGATAGGTTAGAAAGGGTTCAGCGTCGTGCCACGAAACTTATTCCGGCATTGCGCAATAAGCCTTATGAAGATAGGATTAAAGTGTTAGACTTGTATTCACTCGAAACTAGGAGATTAAGGGGGGAGCTTATTGAAGTTTTCAAAATCGTTAATAACATCGATAACGTAAATTTTGACAAATTGTTCACTTTCGATAATAGTAATACTCGCAATAACGGATTCAAGTTGCGTGGCAGACGTTTCATTACTAATATCGCTAAAAACTTCTTTACGTTTAAAGTAATTGATAAATGGAATAATCTTCCCGCGTCAGTCGTTCATTCTACCAGCGTTAATGTGTTTAAGAACCGTCTTGACAGACATTTTAAAAATATTAACGTTGTTTAAAATTAAAAAAGAAAGTTAACAACAGGAGCTCTGGTGGTGGTGCTCGAGGATGAGTCTGTTGACGATGAATGCCAGCTTGTGACATGCCAGCGTGTGATGCCAGCAATAAAAAAAAAAAAAAAAAAAAAAAAAAATTAAACTAACACGAATGTAGATGTAGCTCATAGCGTAAACTAACCCACTTTTTGTTTAACTTTACCTACTTTTTTTTTTTTTTTTTTCTTATCCTCCTTACTTTGCATGTCTCTAACTCTTTTCTTGCATGTTTGTAGTTTGCATGGTATGACAGTGAGTTAAGACTGTGTTTGCATGGTTTGTAAGCGTTCTTATTTTACTTCTTTTCATCTTTCACCCCTCTCCTATATTCTCCGACTATTTTTCTGACTTGTCGGCAGTGGCCGGCGGATGATGATGGTGAGACTTTTTCCCTCTTTTTCTGAATGAATGTTAACCCACGAATGATAGGTGTTGCTCCTTACTTAACCCCTTATTCTCCTCTCTTCTCTTAACCCCTACTCTCTCCTTTCTCTCGGGCTAGCCTTAGAGTGGATCTTAGGGTCTTTGTTAGCCTTAGCTTCTGTAGATTCTGTAGATTCTACTTTCGGGATTTCGGTGAAAACTTTGCTATTGCGCTAGACATAAGAGCTTTTGATTCAGACTGGCACAAATCTTTAATTTCCAAACTGCCCTCCTTCGGTTGCTATCCTTTTGTGTGTGCCTTTATCTTTAATTTCCTTTCTGGTCGATCTATATTCTATACAGTAGTTGTGGTTGTAGATGGCCACTGTTCTTCCTAAAGCTATTACTAGTGTTCTTCAGCTATTTCCTGTTACTCACTCTCTTCCTTTTATTTATTAATGATCTTTTAAGTCGCACTACCTGTCCTGTCCTATCCACTGTTATACTGATGATTCCACTCTTTACTTCACCACCCGCTTCCCAAAGCGTCCCTCTCAACAATCACTCAATGATTCGCGTAGGACATATATTCTCTCTCTAAACCAGCTTCTAAGAGGTTAGGTGTGCTCTTCCGGCTCCGCAGTTTCTTCACCTCCACTCATTTGCTATCTCTGTAAAGGGGTCTTGTCCGTCCCTGTATGGAGTACGCCTCTCATGTATGGGATGGCTCAACCCAAACAGCTTTACTTGACCGGGTGGAATTAAAGGCTTTTCGTCTCATCATTTTCCCACCTCTTACTGATTGTCTTCAATCTCTCTCTCTCTCTCTTCGTCGCAATGTTGCCTCACTCTCTCTTTGCTATCGCTATTATAACGGACATTGCTCTTCTGAATTCTCTAACTGCATGCCTCTCCTTTAAGAAAAGCACGCAGTACCATACTTTCGACACATTCTCATTCCTTTTCTGTCCATGTCTCTAATGCAAGGGCTGATCAGTATCCGCAGTCTTTCAGCTACTCAACCGGTGAAATCTGGAACAATGTTCTTCAATCCATCTTTCCCCCCGTCTATGACTTCCAATCTTTGTGGGCATTTGCCCTTGACCCTTCCTTCATAAAAACAATACTCACTCTTATTATTATTATTATTATTATTATTTTCCCCCTTATTAATTATTATCATTATTATTATTATTATATTCATCATAATTATCCTTAACATATTTACGTTAAAGAAAAAGACCAACTATACAAGCTACTGTTATGCTTAATATGACTAACCTAAGACGGATGTATTTGGGGTAGATATATCGCAGTAATTTAGTCGAGGTTAAACTGTAAATTTATGCAGTAATATGCATGTAAGTCTTAACTGCATGTACGTGTCGTGTACATATTAAAAAATTTCTGGTTCCAGGTTTGAAACTGGAGTAAATAGTTGATGTCATCGTGATGGGAGAACTTCTATTGAATTACACGGTTATTACGATATAAAACCCACGCCTCGGAAATTGGGGAATCCACTCATAATATGAAAGAGTAATCGAAGATTTGTAGGTATACATACGAGTAAAAAATACTCTGGATTGGAAATTGCAAATAAGAGTCGTATTTAGTTCACAAAAAAAATCGTCTTACGAGTAACATAGTTGTTTTTTTAATAAATTAAGACGGAGCAAAAGCTTTTCTTTAAAGTCTAACCGACCACGCAATAAAACATCCTAACCTGATTATTTCTTTCTTCCTTCAATACAAAACAAACCAAAACAACAGGAACAGATCCCATGTATAGAAAAAAAATAGAAAAAATAAACCTTTATAGAGCTGCAATTTCATCTTGTAATGTTAGAAAGCACGCGGTTTTAGTTCATCTATTTTTATGAGCCATTTTCTAAATTGTTTCATTAAACTGTGATCTCGGTGTGCAAGATTCGCTTCTCTTCGTACGGGCTGCTGTGGGGCTCCTGTGGGGCTGCTGTGGGGCTGGATGGTCATCCGTGCTCGAAGGCACTTAAAGATATTGAACTCCGCTTAAATATTCAGGGCGGGAGAAGGCTCCAAAAAGCGCTAAATGGACCCAAAAAGCAATTATGAGGAGAGGAGCCACAGAGGCAATATCGCGAGTGGGACGGATGGATAGCGGTCCAAATTTTCTAAAAAGGATCGAAAATCCCTTACTTATTGAAGACGAGTGGGAAGAAATGGGAAAAGCAAAAGGAGGAAGAGGAGGAAAAGAAACGACCATTGATCACTTTGTTTTCGTAGCAGATGTCGTTTCGATCGATGGCTCCTCAGCGGGTGTTCTCTGACGGCAAAAAACGTCTTCACGCCTTTTATACAAGTCTAAACTTGTTGGCGGCAAATGTTCCGAGTGATGCGAGACTTAGAATGGAACAAACTGGATGCATTGATTTCCTCAGAGATAATACTTTACTTGTATAAAAGTTTTTCATACTAGAATATGTATATATATATATACCTTATGAACCTTATGTTGTTTCGTGTGTTGGTCTCTCTTCACACGGAGGTCAAGCTGGTGGCCCCGCCTCTAGGTCTGGCCTGGTGGAGGAGCGAGTTACTTTCTTGCGCTCTCCACCGTACATAGCCAGGCACGCCCGGCTCATCTGGTACTGTCCTGAGCCAGGCATCCAGTCTTTTCTTGAAGACTTCAACTTTGACCCCCGTTACGTTTCTGAGGTCCTTAGGAAGCTGGTTGAAAAGTCTTGGCCCCCTGACAACCAAGCTATTTTCCTTCAGGGTTGAGGAGGTCCCTTGTCGTGCTTTTAATTTGGGAACACTACACATTCTGCCTTTCCTATTTTCCAGTGTTGTTTGAATGGTAATTAGGTTTAGTTTTAGGTTTGGTACCAGTTTTTCGATCATTTTCCATATGTAGATTATGATGTACCTCTCTCTTCTTCTTTCCAGTGAGTACAGATTTAGTTTACGTAGTCTTTCCCAGTAGTTGAGTTCTTTGCAGCCATCAATCTTGGCTGTGAAATGCCTTTGCGTTTCTTCTAGTTTATTAGTTTCTTCCTTTTTATATGGGGACGTCAAAACTGAGCAGTATTCAAGTTTTGGTATAATCAGTGTTTTTAGCAGGGGAATCATTACTGTCCTGTCCCTTCTCTTGAACGTTCTTAGAACCTGTCCGGCGACTCTTTTTGCTTTATTTATCGCTATCTGATTTTGTGTTTCGAATTTCGCATCATCTGTCATTATTATCCCGAGATCAATCGCTTTCATGCTTCTCTGAATTTCCTGTCTATCTGGAGCATAATATGCAGTCTGTTTAAGTTCTTCTTTTCTACCATATCTCAAGAGCTGAAATTTCTCGGCGTTGAATGACATGTTGTTGTCTTCTGACCATTTGTATATTTTGTTCGTGTCCCTCTGCAAGGCCTCCACGTCATGTACATCGCTGATTTTTCTGCTGATCTTTGTATCGTCTGCAAAGGATGTTACTATACTATTGCTGTTTACTCCGCTGTCTATGTCTGTTAGCATGATAATGAACAGGAGTATATATATATATATATATATATATATTAGGGTGTCACTTAAATGCAAAGTTTGAAATTTTCATGCTGACACCCCGCGAATCTATTCCATTGGTAAAAAAAACATGGTGACTGAAAAATCTTTTTATTTGAATAACTATAAAAGGTCGCCCCCGCCTTCCAAAGTTTAATGCTTGCACGGCGTCTCCATAATCGTTCATTAGATATCTATATATCTCTATATATGTGTGTGTGTGTATCTGTGTGTGTCTGAATATCTGAGAAATAAAGTGAACAATACTTAACGATTCACCGTTTCTCATTTCAGCTACGTGATTTCTGGTGATGGAAACCCGGAAGTGTATATACCTATTAGGGGCAGCGGTTGATGAGGTGAAAGGATGCAAGCTTCCTTCCTACAGGCAAGCATTCGGTTACTTCCTTTACCTTCACCATGAAAAGAAAATGACAATACGTGACGCGTTGAGGAAGTCACTTCGAGCAGTGATGTCCTTCTGGGAGAAAGCTCACATTCCAACCAGACTCGAGACACACTGCGTCAGCAAACTGGATAAAGTCTTCGAGGAGTGGAAAGGACTCAAAAAACACGCCTCAAGGACGAGCGATTCACACAAGACGAAAGAAAAAGAATTCATTGAACGCCTCGATCGTCTCTTTGACATCGCCCACGCTGATTGTGAGAAATTGGTCAAGTACCCAGAGGATTGGGAGTTCCTTCAGCAGCAGCGCCAGAAAGGACGTCCAGGTTCAATGGCAGGTTTGGACATGACCCATCAGCGCCAAGTCAAAGATTGTACTCGACGTCGGGAGGAAGAGGAGAAACGAAGAAAGCGATCAGCAGCTGAAATGGAGGCAGTATCCAACGAAGCGGTTTTGGAGTCCTCATCCTCCAGCTCAGATGATAGCGAAGAAAAAGGAGCATGTGGTGGTTCGTTAGCGTCTAAACAAAGAGCAACGAAGAACATCATGACATCGGAATTGGCGGCAGCGCTTGATCGCACGCAACTCTCGTCAAGAAAGGCCACATATCTGCTGTTTGAGGCAGCTTCCAGCTTAGGGCATGATGCTAGCGACTACAACATCAATCGTGGATCCATTCACCGTCAGCGTGAAAAATTCCGTACCCTTAAGGCTCGGCAACTGAAGAGCGAGTTCCAAGGCAATAGTCCGTTGACTGTTCACTGGGACGGAAAACTCATGCAAGATCTGACGTCACGAGAATATGTTGACCGCTTACCTATTCTTGTATCTGGCTCCGGGACAGAGCAGCTCCTCGGGGTGCCAAAACTTCTGTCAGGAACCGCGCTGGCACAAACATATGCCATCATAGATTGCCTGAATGAATGGGGAGTGACCGATCATGTCAAATCTATGTGTTTCGACACAACCGCGACAAACACAGGCCACCGTGGAGGAACTTGTGTTCTTCTGGAAGAAAAAGTTGGACGTGACCTGTTACACTGCGCGTGCAGACACCATGTACTGGAGTTGGTGCTACAGGCGGCATTCGCAGCATCGCTAGATTCAGTATCTACCGGTCCAGAAATTCTGATTTTCAAGCGCTTCCATGATTATTGGACCCGCATTGACCAGCAACAGTTCCAAACTGCGGACACAGATGCGTTCACCAAAGCAGCTATTTTTAAGCATAGAACGGAGCTCATTGAGTTTGCAAAATCACAAGCACTTCAAGTTCGTGATGACTATCAGGAATTCCTCGATCTTTCCGTCATCTTTCTTGGAGGAGTTCCATACAAGGGACTAAACTTCCGCGCCCCTGGTGCTATGCACCGGGCGAGATGGATGGCTAAGGGGCTCTATGCCATCAAGATCTGGCTCTTCCGAAGACAGTTTAAACTGACGAACACTGAGGAACGCGGAATTCGATATATCTGCCTCTTTTCTGTTCTAGTTTACATGAAAGCGTGGGCAACAGCTCATCTGTCCATCGAAGCTCCGCTGAATGATTGGGAATTGATGAGGACGCTCCTTCGATACCCGCACAAGAAGATCTCTGATGGTACCACCAAGAAGCTGTCTGCGCACCTGTGGTACCATTCGGAGGAGGCAGTGGGTCTGGCGTTCTTTGATGAGAGGATATCGATGGAAGTGAAGTGCAGCATGGTTGCAGCGTTAGATCAAGAAGCCCCTCACATGCCGCCAAAACGACCTTTGGTTCTTGATACTATGTTCCTCAGTGACAGCAAAGGACTGGAGCAACTGATCACAAAGAACACCCGAGGATTCTTCTCAAAACTTCAGTTGCCAGATTGCTTTCTGCTCCACCATCCCAGTTCATGGACGTCAAACTCTGAATACGTGCAAGCTCGGGATGTGGTCTCCAAACTTGCAGTGGTGAACGACAGAGCAGAACGGGCCGTGGCTCTGGTGAAGGAGCTGAACGGAAAGTTGACAGTGAAAGAAGAACAGCACCAGTTCCTCGTTCAAGTTGTCACTGACCACAGAAAGCAACACCCAGCTCCGAACAAATCAGCATTAGTGAGGACGCGAAAGAACTAATCACTGATCAGCGTATGAGCACCAATTATTCTGCTACTGTATATGTATTTTATTTCTCAAAGTTTTGCTTTTGTTGCTTCTCCATTTTGTACCATTATTCGCCAAATTATGTCTTCTATTTTGATTATATAATAAACTGTTTGTATTCTTTGCGTTTTTAAGTGTCTTACTTTCGTTATTTCACCAAATTGCCTTGTTTTTTATTATCTGGTTCGGCCCAAGCTGTGAACACTGAACAGCTTGTTGACGTCAACAAATGGGTCTTGTTTTCAGTGACGAGGGCGACCTTTAAATGATGACCAATCAGGACCAATTTCTCTTCCGTATGTTTTACACCAAATGGAACAATTTTAGGGGGTGTCATAGGAAAATATCCATCGTTTAATTTTCCCCCTATTACCTAGTGACAACCCTAATATTATATATATATATATATATATATAGATATATATATATATTATATATATATATATATAATATATAATATTCTGCTTTCGCGTTCAGAGGCATTTCACGTGTTAACCCTCCGGCTGTCGAGGTAATGACCAGCATTTAATTCACACGTGTCTGGACGTGAAAGCGTTATAAGTTTTCTCGGTTGTTTAAATGTACGACAGGTTAACTTTTAGCCCGTCGAAATGTAGTGGCTAGCGCCATCACATTCTATTCAAGAGGTTGTGGGTTCGAACTCTGGTGGAAACGATTCTTTCATATATATATATGTAAAGAAAAAAATTTGCTGGTATATTTCATTGCTTTCTTTGCAGCAAAAAAAATATGAACCCGGTTTTTACAAAAGAAGTACGAGATATTAAAGATTTTCTAAAGTGCATGAAAAAAGTTCACTGCCGCTGTTGACCAATCATAATGAAAGTTGCTCCTCTTTCGGCTTCCATTTTTAATGGTGTGTTGTTGTTGTTGTTTAGCCGATCAGCCCACCCTGATCGAGCAAGCCGGCGGCACGCAGGTAACCGATCGCCCTCTCCGGAGTGGACCAGAGGTTCAGCGCACTAGTGATGTTGTGTTGTGTTCTATGTTGTGCTAGAGCGGTACAGTCTGTCATAATGTGTTCAATTGTTTGTGGTGTGTCGTGGCACAGGTGGCAGGTGTCGTCTATGGAGTTGTCTAGTCTGTGTTTATATGTTAGTAAGTTGGGGTGATGTCCACATCGGAATCGTGCTAAGTTAACTCGATCCGATCTGCTCAGGCTGATCTCTGACCTAATGGGTGGCGGCTTCGCACCTAGGACCATATTCGGACCGAGTCGTGTCAGTGCTTTGTGGGTTAGGTGTGCGTGTGTGTGTGTGTGTGTGTGTGTTTTCTGTACTGTGTGATGTCTGTGGGGCGTGGTATGGAATGGAGTATTTGGTTATAATGTCTCTCTGGTGTTACCTTAATGGTGCGAGGTGTTGGTGCGTGATTGTACATGTAGTGGCAAGGGTGTTGTGGGTTAGTTGTCGCTGCTGCCATGAATTGTGTTCCCCTCATGTCTAAATCTTCCCTAACTTTCAGTATTTTTGTTTCTGTGTGCAGGTGTTCTATTGGTGTTGTTTGAGTGCATCCTGTAATGATACGAAGTGCGTTGTTTTGTATTGCTGTAAGGTGTTTATGTGTGTGTTTGAGGTAATGGGTGCCCAGCATGGGCTAGCATAGTCCATAACTGAGCGAATATATTGTTTGTATATGAGTGATGATGTTTCCTGCTGGTGTCCAAAGTTTGTGCCTGTTAGTACCCTAAGCGTGTTAAGTCTTGACGTACATTTGTTTTTAATATCCTGAATGTGGTTTGCAAAAGATAATGATGTGTTGTATGTGACCCCAAGTATTTTGGTCCTGTGAGTGTGTGGAATGTTGATGTTGTTTAGTGTAAGCTGTGGAATTACCTGGTGTTCTTTTGTGTTGCTTGTAAGCAAGGTGATGGTTGATGGTTGATGGTTGATTTTGTGCGCGCTACTTTGAGTCTATTGTGTGTGAGCCAGTCTTGTATACTGTTTATGTATGTTTGTAGGTTATTTGTAGCGGTGTCGATGTTGTTGTGGGTGGATGTTAGAGTGATGTCATCTGCATATGATGATAATGTAAGCTTGTTATCTATGGGTGTTGGAATGTCATGCATGTATAAGTTGAAGTGTGTTGGTGAGAGAACAGAGCCTTGAGGGACCCCGTTCGGAAAAAGCTTGTTTTTGGATGACTTGCCATTAAATGTGAAATGTGAGTATCTTCCTGAAAGATAGTTGCTCAGCCACTTTTGGTGTTATTGTGCAGGTTTGTGTTGAGTATTTTGTTTATGAGAGGGAAGCGTGGGATAGCATCAAATGCTTTACTAATGTCTATTGTTGCTAATAGTGTACGTTGAGCTGGTCGTCTGGAGTTGATGCCATCCATGATGTGCTGCGTGAGGTTAGTGAGTAATGTCGTGGATGAGTGGTGAGGTCTGAATCCATGTTGAGTAGGCGATAGTGGAATGTGTGGGTTGGTGATTTGTAAGATTAGTCTTTCTGTTACTTTGGAAGGTGTGCATAGTAAAGTAATGGGTCTATAGGAAGCTGGTTCTGTTGGATTTTTGTTTGGTTTGAGTAGTGTAATAATTTTAACTTGTTTCCATATGTCAGGAATAATACAGTGTTGGTATGAATATGTGCTGATATTTGTGAGAGCTAGTATTCCTTGTGGGCCCAAGTGTTTAAGGTGTATGTTAGATATGTTGTCTGGTCCAGTAGCCTTCGAATTCTTAATGGTTTTGATGATCTTGGTGGTCTGGTCTGTATTGAAGGGTGTAATGGTTGTGTCGAGTCTGTAGGTTTTCTTGTGTCTGGCTGTTTGTCTGTCTGCATGTTTCTGGTTGTTGTCTCTAATGGTGTGTTAAGGGTGATTACTGCTTGAGCATGTCCACCATCCAGCATGTTCACCACCAACTTCAACAGCGTTCACTTAGCTGTACCCAGTATGTTGCTATCTTCTTCGCTTCTTGCACACTGCTGATTCTGACTCTGGGTTATCTCCTACACGTTTCCCAACAACAAATAATCAACGGGATTCAAAGCTATACTGTTTAGTGACCCAAGATTAGGTCCAATGAAATCTGCACAATTTGCCTGCAGAAAAGCAATGGTGATTTGAGAACGGTGTATCGATGTCGCATCTTGCATGAACGTAAAGTCTGTCATCCGATCTTCAATGCAAGGCAAATTGCGGGACAAGACGTTTTCAAAGAAGCACTTTGAATTCATTTTTAAGCCTATCTTAACGAATAAGAAACGGAAACAGCAGGCATCACCGAATCACTGAAATTTTCAAACGCTATTTCTGCTTTTTTGTTCATGATGGTATAGAAATGTAGTCACTCTGAGAGGTGAAGGTTTCCTTTGGTGGTGGTGATGGGGGTTTCCACGGTAAAGTGCTTTTCTCGTTGAAAAAACAATTTTTTTTTAATAAACTTTTGGTGCGAAACGCTATAACAGGCGTTTAAATAACATCTGCCCGTTCATGTTTTCTTTACTGCTGCTATTATAGTTTATGCACCCTTAACTCTGCGTTGAATTCCTTTAAGTTGAGATCCAGTTTTGATATTCGCTGCACGGATTGTCGTGAAATTCCTGTAAGCCTACAGATTCGCCGGGCACTCATGCTGGTGCCTACTGCATTGCAGATCAATTCCCCGACACTGATATTTTCTGCCATGCAATCGAGCAGAGCTCGGTTGACCACTACCAGGGGATCTTGCAGGGTCACCTTTGCCATCAAGTAGTTTAGAGTGTTTTTCGTTTTTGAGTCACAGTTAGGATTGACATTGATAACTTTGATAACTTTGCCCATGAAGTAACAGTTCTCTTCATACAGGACTCTGATTAACACTGTCCGATTTGCCCAAAACTATACTGTGAATATCCTGTAATAAAACAATGAACAGCAAAATGGAATGACGCGCTCAACCTAATAAGACAATTTACACCACACACACACACACACACTAAGGAGTAGGCTAAGGGCTCCAAGCCAATTGCCTACGTGACTACGTAGTTTTGTACACCTAAGCAGAATTTTTCCTATACACTACGGCGCACTTAGGCTTGGCACCGAATTTTATGAATGCACTTCAGAAAATCTTTAATATCTTTTATTCTTTTGAAAATGTTTTCTGAAAATAGTATTCCAATTTGAAGCTAGTTAAATTGTCTGTTAACTATATATATATATATATATATATATATATATATATATATATATATATATATATATATATTAAGTGCGCCGTAGTGTACAGGAAAAATTCTGCTTAGGTGTACAAAATTACATAATCACGTAGGCAATTGGCTTGGAGCCCTTAGCCTACTCCTTAGTGTGTGTGTGTCCTTAGCCTACTCCTTAGTGTGTGTGTGTGTGTGTGTGTGTGTGTGTAACTTTAATAAAATAAATAATTATTCCTAATACTTTGGAGTTTAACTCGTTACCTAGTACCCTGTAGCAATTTGTATCTATAACATACAGTCAGTTCGAAAAGTTCTGGCGTGAAACTCGGTTTCTTATCGATAAATATCACTAAGAAATAGGAAACTTAACTATAGGACTTTTTTAATTAACTGTGCATCATAAGTTCATTGATATGAATTTACTAAACGAACACACGCTATACATAGATTCAAGTTATAATAATTTTTTTAGATATAGTTAAGTCTAAATGTTAATTTCGTATGTTAACTCCATTATGAGAAGTTTGGTAGATGTGATGACACTCAGATTCTAAACAGAAAAGTAAAATGACTCCAAAATACCAATAAAGTTGACTCCAAATCCTATTTTAAATGGGGTAAAAGTGACGCAAATTCCCCATTTAATAATGCTATTAATCTAAAAAGTGACTCCACCAGATCTGAAACTAATATTTTAGCTTGAAAAATGACGCACCAGGATCTGGCAAATTTTCGCAAAATTTCTCAATTTGATATAAATATTCCTTTCAGCGGAATACTTTTACGCTTCTATAACGAAATTATCATCATCATCATTATAATAAAGTTAAAACAAGCTCATTATATCAATTTTTAACATAAACTCAAAGATTACAAAATGGTGTGTTGAAAGAGCACAAAAAGTACTTTATCACTTTTTGAAATTGACTGGATTAAAAATATACATCGAAAAGAGATTAATAATTTATCATCACATTTACAACCGATTTTCGGTGTCAAATGATTGATTACCTTTCTGCCTCACCCAAATGACATCGATGACGGTGCAATTGAATGCAATATTAATTTTATTTCACTTCTTTTTTAATAGATGTATACGAACCATTAAATTATATAAAATCACTGTACACACACACACACACACACATCTATATATATATATATATATATATATACAGGGTGTCCCGTAAGTCTGGACCCATAGGGAAAAATAATAAAATTACAAAATAGTCCAAAAATTTATTACATAATCTGTTCAAAGTGTCCGCCGTTGTGTCGCACACATAGTTGAAGACGCAATCTCCACTGCGACAGCACTTTCTGAATCACAGTCGCAGAAATTTCTTGACACGCCTCCACAATGCGTGCTTTAAGGTGGAAAATGTTCTGAAGTTTGACCTCGTACACTTTGGCTTTCAAGTGGCCCCACAAATAAAAATCATAATAAAAAATAATAAAAAAATAATAATAATAAAATAATAATAATAACATAATAAAAAAATATTATAAATCCCTATGGGTCCAGACTTACGGGACACCCTGTATATATATGTATATATATATATATGTGTGTGTGTATTATATATATATATATATATCACATTTTATATTATGTGTGTATAGTAATTCGTATAATAATGCTGAAAAATCATACAGAAATCACGACTAAATTTCGGTTCTTATTTCCCCATTTGCTTGAGAAATTCCAGAAATATGTGAATTGCAACAGAATTTCAATATATACTGTGCATTAAAATAAATTAAATTATAAATTTTCCATTAATATTACAAGTAAATGCAGATACAATATTAATGGAATTTCTCTTTCCAGTACGATATCACCGATTTCACTAAATATTTCATGTACTGATATATATATATATATATATATATATAGATGTGTGTGTGTGTGTGTGTGTGTGTGTACAGTGATTTTATATAATTTAATGGTTCGTTAAACCTACGAGGAAACCCTCATTGAAGTGGAGAGGAGGGAAAATCCCCCCCCCCCCCCGCAACACTAATTAGTAATAAATACCCATGCGTACCAAATGTCATCTATCAACACCACTTTCATAACCGAACACGCATCACCAACATTTGCATTTTTTTCATGGAGGGTTTTCTTCGTCATTCTACCTCATAAAAATACCTCCATCTCTCCCCTTCACTACCCTCTCTCGCCCTCCCTCACACTCTTCTCCCCATCACCCCTCATAATCAACCTTTTAAATATCCCCTCGAATCCTTCCCTCAGATTTCCCTCACTCTGTTCCTTTCTCGTTTGAGAATCCTTGGAGCTGTGTGGCTGCAGTCTGTTTAAATCTTCAACACCAGCATTAGGATAATGAAGCCATTTAGATAATTACCCTTTTGGACACCGTTTATACAATATATATATATATATATATATATATACCTCTACGCTGTTATTCCTTCAAGCTCGTTTTTCCGACGATTATGACGCGATAACACGTTATAACATGTTAATTTTCTCCCTTCATGTGCCATAATTATTTAAGGTGAAAAGGATTTTATATTCAGAGATTCCGGCGAGTTTCACAGATCACCTTGTCCGATTTTATTACAGGAGGAGAGGTTTCTCCTGTTCTATTCGCGTTTATTGCTAATTCTACGGGATATTGGGGGGGGGGGGGGGGGTAGACGGGGTCCTCACCATTTTTCATCCTTTTTGTCACGCAAATAATAATATTGTCATGCGAGGCCTTTTTCTGTTTGTTTACTTACCTAATATTATAATCTCGGTTTCATAAAGTTGATTAAGGGAAGGTTTTGGTATTGAGAGAGAGAGAGAGAGAGAGAGAGAGAGAGAGAGAGAGAGAGAGAGAGAGAGAAAAACTAATTGTTTAGAGTGTTTGTATTTCCGTCATTTTGGCGAATCTTTTTGCATCGGTTAAAATAGAAGGTAATCAGGTTAAACACACACACACACACACACACACACACACACACACACACACTCTCTCTCCTTTATTTTCTTGAAATCATCCTGGTTCTTCCACATTATTTGTTTTATTTTTTTTATCATCATTATTGTTTGGGTCCTTCATTTACAGACTTTTCTGTTACTTATTTTTAAAATTTTTTTCTTTCTAAATACAGTATATTAAAAAGAAATTAACATCTAACCGTATTTATCTCTCTTCATAAAAGTGCGTAGGCCACTGGGCATAAGCGTGGTCGAGTGTATGAGAATTCAAGATGTAGTGGGTAGTAATTTTTTTGTGAGGTAACACTTTTGCTATCTCGAAACATTAAAAAAATTATAATATAGAAACATCTTCATTGCCGGAGAAAGATATGTTGATTCTGATTACGTTATATTACGCTAGGTTAGCTTAGTTAAGGTTAGGTTAGATTAGTTAGGCTAGATTAGAGACACCACACTATTCATTGATTTAAGGGAAACACCCTTCAAAACCCTGAATTGCGTCCAAAAATTATCGTGCCCTCCTCCGTCGATGTCACTAAAGCTAGCTTAGGTTGAATTAGAACTGGTTAATTAGTTTATTAGCTCTATATGAATTTTAAAAAGTCGGCACCTTGCTCATACAGAAATACACACGTGTGTACGTGTGTGTCTGTGGTGTGTCTGTACGTGGGTGTACGTGTGTGTGTACGTGGGTGTACGTGTGTGTGTGTAGGTTAAACCCATGAAGACTAAAGAAAAAATCTAAATAGAAATATTTGGGTGAAAAGATGAATGAGGAAGAAATATTTTTAGTTTCGTCTCTGGTTTTTCTTAAGTTAAAAAGTTTTATTTACTAATAATAGGTAATTACATAATATCAATAAATAAGTATGAAAGTTAACATACTAATCCTGAAAGTTATGGCATAAGTAATGCAATCAAAATTTCTGCAATATTTGCAAGCGCTTCAATATTCCCTTTGATATTAAATATTAAAATGTCATTTGATTAGAACTTTTTTTCCTCTGTGTGTATGTGTGTGTGTGTGTGTGTGTGTGTGTGTAATTTTCATTTTATTAAAAGGAATTATAATAAAAGTCTTATTACTTTTTGAAAAGTTTTAATAATTGCAACTTTTGAAATAGGAGATGTTGCTTTCCGGATGTTTCAACATTTTTCTCGATTCGTTCTCTTACTTCGTGGTCGGTTCGTATTTTCGAAAAAATTTGCATTCTCTATTTAATTTTGAGCAATTTTGCTCGAATATCCTCGTCATTATAAGGATGTAAACTTTCTGACTGCTGTATTCTTGTAATATTCTACATTTGCCTTTCGAATTGTAAGGAGAATCTAAGCTAATCGCGATATTAATGTAATCAGTACGATATATATATATATATATATTATATATATATATATATGCCTAAATCCCCAAGTAGCGCCAATAATAAACCACCATTTTTGCGAATGAGGTCGGATTTTGTGAATAAGTCCGATTTTCTTCAACAATATGCTTTTTTGAGGTTAGTTTACACTCGGTTAAAACAAAACCTAAATCAAATCAGTGCGTGTGTAAAGGCCGCGGTAGCATAAAGGACGACTTACTTAACTTCATGTTTTAATTTTTTTAATTAAAATCCAAACGCGAGTGGAATTCGGAAAAATAATGATTGTATACGGCTAAAAAAAAAAAAAGAAGCTCTCTCTAAAGTCTAAACCTTCCTACAATGCAACCTTAATACAAGCGAAAATTATTAAAAATTTTAAAATATAAAATATATAACCTGTTCGACCTACTGGGTAAAAGATGGTCACGAACAAAAATTTACACAAATGTTCGACTAACATATATATATATATATATATATATATATATATGACCTTCGAATAAGTTATTATCCTCTAAAGAAAATGAAGCTAATCCCGGTCCCGAGATGGCATGTAAAAACTCTTACACTCTTCTGTATATGATGCATTAAATTTTTATTCTATGAATAAGAACTGTAACAGAAATTCTCAGTTGGTTTAAAATATTACCCCTCTACATCCTTTAGCTCAAAAAGATATAGAAACTTCAAGTTATATCTCACAAAGTCCGTTTTTCTATGATCCGACCATATTCCGTTTCTTCCACTGGAGGTTAAGGGTAACTGCTCGTATATTCTTTCCTTAGACTCCGGGGAGCTTCGTAATGGGAACAAAAATGATGAAATGGATTGTAAAAGCTGTGGCCAAGTGTCATTATTACTTTAGCCGACCAGAAATATGATTCCCAAAAGGTCTAAGCCTAAAAGTCACCTTTTAAAAACTTAAGAAGACTCGCGAAATAGGTGTACGACGATACGGGTCACAGTTCTTATTTTCATGACTCCTCACTTATTTTATTTCTTTCATTTTGTTCTTTAGTTAGATTGTATTTCATTTTCATTCCTATTTATATATATATATATATATATAATATATATATATATATATATATATATATATATATATATATATATATTATTTTATTTATTACTGTATCATCTTTTTTATAATATTTATGAAAATTTTAATATAAATATTTGAATACTTAGTAATAGTATTATTACTATTATTAAAACATTTAAAATAAAGTTCCTAGAAATATTACTAATCGTTAAATACGATAATAATAATAATAATAATAATAATAATAATTATAAGATATAATTATTATTATTATTAATTAAACTCCTACAAATTATTTAACCCTTAAAAATGCAGCGCCAAATTAACGATATGAAAGAAATAAATCCGTAAGGCTTTTCTCCAAATTAATTAATGCAAGTCAAACGAGACTCAAAAACTTCCACTAATTCGAACTGCATTTCTTTAATTCGTACTGACACTTGCTCTGTCCAATTAAAGTCCATTTTTTCCTATTAGAAAAATCATTCGTCGTGGATTTAACTTAATTAAAAAAAATCTCTATAGATTTAAAATGTCAATATATAAAACTGCGGGAGAGAGAGAGAGAGAGAGAGAGAGAGAGAGAGAGAGAGAGAGAGAGAGAGAGAGAGAGAGACGAAAATAAAGAATATTGAAAAATTACACCATGTTTACACTTATTGACGTGTAAAGATTTTATGCAAGAATATTAGTGCTAGTAAAATACAGAACAGAGAAGGCTTTCTCCCTCCTCCGCCAGCCACTGCTGACAGAAAATAGTTATGAAACAAGATTTCGAGGGAAGTAGGAAAAAGTAGAATGAAAATAATAGCTTCAGAGTTCATTCACACCATGCGTACACTTATCTCGGGTACCCAGTTACGCATTAGAGAACAGTGGAAAATAAATGATAGCATGAAACGCTAAACTACTTAATCTAATTTAATCATGCGCATTTTTAAAGAATGTTTTTTATTTACGATATTTATTTATTAAGCGCAAGACGTCATCATTTCATCGTTGCATCATTTCTCCGATGATTGCTTAGCCATCGCGCTGAGAGATTTAAAAATCAATCGTTTACATTACCATCTTTCGCACTAGAATTGCTTAGACAAAGCAGTACTGATCCAGAGGCACCTCCAGTCGGTTAGCACACCCCAGTTTAAGAATTCCCGCAAAGTGTTCAGCAAATATGCGATTTTCCCTATTTTAAAAAGATTTATCATACCGTAATTTATACTGCGTCCTTCGCGTAGGAATTAATTAGATAAAGAAGCACTGATCCAGAGGCACCTCCAGCTTGCCAGCACCCGGTAATTTAAGAATTCTGCCGGTAATGTACATATCCATATTTTTTTTTTACGAAATAAATATATACACACACACTGGCGTTCAAAATTATGGAAACACTTTTTAAAATGCTGATTATCTAATAATAATAGAATTCTTTTAATTCTTTTTATACGTTACAGGAAGTAAAATGATATGTCTGTCCAATTAAAGAGCTTTCAAATGTGGTGTTTTGTTACATGAAGACTTACGAGCAATTAATCAACATTGAAAGTTGTATTTAATGGTGACATCACGTTTTGATTAAAATAATTGTTTATGTTGTTCACAGAAATATTATTATTATTGGTTAAAATGTTTTTCTGTTATTTGTATTTATACATTTTATCCCATTTTCCTTCAAAAATGTAATTTGACTCGTGAAACCTGCACCTGAACATTGTTTGGTAACATTGTATCTATTTCTTACGGATATCTCTGTATAATGGCTCTTGCAAAGGAAATATCATACCAAAATAGACTCAAGATTAATTAATACCTTCTTGATGAAGAACTACAGAGACAAATAGCCAATGAAGTGGGAGTTTCATTCTCCACACTGACCAAAACCGTCTCTCGTCATTCGCAAAATGCGACGAGTGTAATGAACAAATTAAGCCGACGGCAAAAAAGGATGACCTCGGAAAAAGAAGACAAATACATGATTTTATTGAGCATATGCAACAGAAAGAATAGTGGGGTTCGAATAGCTGCTGAAGTCAATGCATCACGCAAGAGCAGCACTTCTACTTTAACATCGAAGAGACACGTTTGAGGGAGGTTAGTTTAATGGGCCGGGTTGTTACCAGAAAGCCGCTTTTGCAACGAAGAAATAGAGCCAAACGTTTGAAATTGGCATAAAATCACACAAAATGGTCGCTCCAAGACTGGCAAAAGCGGCCTTCTAGTAGCAACCCAACCCATTAATTAAACCAACCTCCCTCGGACATCTATTCGCTGTTGAAGTAGAAATGGTGCCGTTGCGTGACGCATTGACTTCAGTAGCTATTCGAACCCCAATATTCTTTCTGTTGGATTTGCTCAATAAAATCATGTATTTGTCTCCTTTTTTCAAGGTCATCCTTTTTTTGCCGTCAGCTTACTTTGTTCATTACACTCCCATTTTGCGAATGACGAGAGGGGGTTTTACTCACCGTGGAGAATGAAACTCCCACTTTATTTTAAAAAGTGTTTCCATAATTTTGAACGCCAATGTGAATATATATATTATATCTCGCTTACATCGCTTACATATATATATTAAGGATTGCCAAGGAAATTGTGAAAAAAGCGAACATTGTATTGATAAGAAAGAGAGAACTATAGAGGGCTCCAACTTACTGAGAGCGGATAGAACAACGAGACGTAAAGGTGGCTGTGCTATATATGTACATGAAGGTCATATGACAAAGACGATAATAAGTAAATCAAACAGCTTTGTGTAACTCCTAGCAGTGAAAACAGAAAAACTAAACGTGATACTAATAGTCATCTATAGACCTCCAAACACCCTAACCGAAAAATTCTCGGAGGCCATTGATGACATCAGAAAGCTAATATAGGCCATAAACCCTCCATTCCCCAATATAATGATCTGCGGAGACTAACTTCCCATTTATAAAATACAAAAATACACCAGGACAAGGGGGCACAAAAGAAGACCAGGAGCAACCAAAAATGTTGATGGCCCTCACAAATGAGTTTATGCTGACACAGGAGATAAAAGAAAATACCAGAAAAAATAACTGCCTACATCTGGTATTCACAAATAAAACGAACTTGATTGCTGATATAAAAATAACCCCAACCATTATCTCAGACCACAACTTAATCGAGATATCAACAAATATGACAACATTAAAAGACAAGACATATATTGAGGAAAGAAGCAAATTTGGGGCCTTTAACTTAAACTCCAAGACTATAAATTGGGAAGCAATCAGATCGCACATAGAAACACATGGCCCAAATAGAGTGGAGAACAGTTTTAGAGAATAAAACAAATGAAGAAATGCTAACAACCTTGGAAGAAAAAACGCTGAGAATTTTAGAAAAATATGCTCCGAAATCACAGCCAAAAGGAAAGAGGAGCCGGCTAGAGAGGCAAAAGAGAAGAATATTCCGCAAAAGAAAGAGAGTGAAGGCGAAGTTAGCCAACTGCTTAGTTAATGCCAGGAAAGTAATACAAGAAAAACTGGAGGGTATCGATAGGGAAATACAAGCCCTGATTAAGGACTGTACAGAGGGAAGAGGAAAAGGGGGTAAAAGCAATAAAGGAAAATCCAAAATATTTCTATAGGTATGCGAAAAGGAAAACAAAAACGCGCACTGCTATTGGGCCCCTTAAGGAAGAGAAATAATGAACTAACCGACGATCCAAAAGAAATATCCGAAACATTGAGAGCCCAGTATGAATCAGTTTTTAGTACCCCAAAAAGTGACAAAGCGATACCTGACATACTGTAGATGCATTCTTTGAAGAGAAATTGCAAGGAGAATGTATAAACAGACTGATTTTACCCCAGAAGATGAAGCGAGAGCTATAGGACAAATGAAACCACATTAAACTGCAGGTCCGGACAATTGCAACGCATTATTATTTAAAAACTGTAAAAATTAAATAGCTACGCCTTTACACTGCATATGGAGAAGATCCCTAGACACTGGGGAAATACCGAGCATCTTGAAAAGAGCAAACATTGTCCCTATATATAAGGAGGGACAGATCTCAAGCAAAGAACTATAGACAAGTGTCATTGACGTCCCACCTCACCAAAGTATTTGAAAGAATAGTTAGAGAGAAAATTTATGATTTCTTGAAGACACTGGAAAGATTCAACGAAAATCAGCACGGATTCCGATCAGGTAGATCATGCCTATCACAACTAATAGAACACAACAATAATATCCTATATTATGCACTGGAAGGCAATGACAACTACGATGTCATATACACAGATTTTCCTAAAGCTTTCGACAAATGTGATCACGGTATAATAGCAACATAAAATGAAATATATGGGAACAACAGGCAAAGTGGGAAAGTGGATCTACAACTTCCTCAGAGAATGTCTACAGGTCGTCAAAATTCAAGGTATATCATCATCAGAATCGGAAGTACGCAGCTTAGTACCACAAGGGACAGTACTGGCTCCACTCTTGTTCATTATCATGCTAACAGACATAGACAGCGGAGTAAACACCAACAGTATAGTAACATCCTTTGCAGACGATACAAAGATCAGCAGAAAAATCAGCGATGTAAATGAAGTGGAGGCCTTGCAGAGGGACACGAACAAAGTATACAAATGGCCAGAAGACAACATGACATTTAACACCGAGAAATTTCAGCTCTTGAGATATGGTAGAAAAAAGGAACTTAAACAGATTGCATATTATGCTCCAGATAGACAGGAAATTCAGAGAAGCACGAAAGCGATCGAGCTGGAGGTAATAATGACCGATGATACGAAATTCGAAACACAAAATCAGATAGAGATAAATAAAGCAAAAAGAGTCGCGGGACAGGTACTAAGAACGTTCAAAAAAAGGGACAGGACAGTAATGATTCCCCTGCTAAAAACACTGATTATACCAAAACTTGAATACTGCTCAGTTTCGACGTCCCCATGTAAAAAGAAAGAAACTAATAAACTAGAAGAAACTCACACACATTTCACAGCCAAAATTAATGGCTACAAAGAACTCAATTACTGGGAAAGACTACGTAAACTAAATCTGTACTCCCTGGAAAGAAGAGAGGTACACCATAATCTACATATGGAAAATGATCGAAAAACTGGTACCAAACCTAAAACTAAACCCAATTACCATTAAAACAACACTGCAAAATAGGAAAGGCAGAATGTGTAGTATTCCCAAATTAAAGCCCCGACAAGGGACCTCCTCAACACTGAAGAAAAATAGCTTGGTTGTCAGGGGGCCAAAAATTTTTAACCAGCTTCCAAAGGACCTCAGAAACGTTACAGGGGTCAAAGTTGAAGTCTTTAAAAGAAGACGAGATCCCTGGCTCAGGACGGTACCAGATGAGCCGGGTGTACCTGGCTATGTACGGTGAAGAGCGCAAGAAAGCAACTCGCTCCTCCACCAAGCCAGACCTAGAGGCGGAGCCACCAGCTTGACCTTGTGTGAAGAGAGACCAACACACGGAACAGCAACGAGGTTAACGAGGTGTATATATTACATCTCGCTCACATCTCATCTCATCTCACTAAAATATTTGTAAGAATAGTTAGAACAGAAAACCTATGACTTTTTGGAAACTCAGAAAAAATTAAATGATATGATAACCAACATGTGTTTCGGTCAGGCAGATCATCCCTATCACAACTAATGGAACACTACAACAGCATTACTGATGCACTGGAAAGTAATGAAAACTATGATGTAATATACACAGACTTTGCCAAAGCGTTCGACAAGTGTGACCATGGAATCATAACACATAAACTGAAGTATATGGGATAACAGGAAAAATAAGGAAATGAATATATAATTTCCTTAGTGAGCGGCGGTAAGTCGCTACAGTACATGGAATATCTTCATCAGAATCAGAGGTCCTCAGCTCAGCGCCACAAGGAACAGTATTAGCTCCACTACTCTTCATAATCATGCTAACTAGGCTGACCATATTTCCTTGAGACAAAAATGGGACATTGGGATGGCAAAAAAGGGACGGGGTTATGTAATATTCTGTATTCATGAAAAAGTAAGTACATAAACCGGGACAAAATTGACATTTTTATTAAAACGACGGGACGGCCAGGAAATATAAAACAAACGGTACTGTCCCGTTCAAAACGGTACGTATGGTCAGCCTAATGCTAACTGACATAGATGAGGACGTTACCAGAGACAGCACAGTAACATCCTTTGCCGATGACACAAAGATCAGTAGAAAAATAAGAAACCCAGAAGATATGGGATCTCTACAAACCGACATGAATTTCTATTCTACAAGTGGACAGAAAAGAAAAATATGAAGTTTAACACTAAGAAATTTCAGCTGTTACGGTACGGAAAAAGAGAGGACCTAAAATCCATGGAATATTATACCCCAAATGGACAGGAAATTCTAAAAAATTCTAAAGCAAAAGATTTAGAGGTTATAATGAGTGATGATGCGAAATTTGAAACACAAAATAAGATAGCAGTAAACAGAGCAAAGAGAATAACTGGGCAGATACTGAGAACCTTTAAACGAAGGGATAGGAATATAATGATTCCTCTGCTTGAAAACACTGATCATACCCATATTGGAATACTGCTCGGTCCTAACATGCCCATATAAAAAAAGAAGCCATTAGACAGCTAGAAGGGAGTCAGAGAAGCTTCACAGCCAAGCTCAGTGGGTGCAAAGAACTAAATTACTGAGAAACGTTACGCGAATTAAAGCTATATTCACTGGAAAGGAGAAGAGAGAGAAACACCATTTACACTTGGAAAATAATGGAGAAACTAGTCACTAATCTTACTCTGAGCCCTGTAATTCCCCAAACAACAGTGGAAGGTAGAAAAGGAAGACTATGTCGTGTTCCCAAATTAAAGGCTAGATAGGGAACATCCCCTGAAAGAAAATAGTTTTGTTGTGAGAGGACCAAAACTGTTTAATCAGCTGCCCAAAAACCTAAGGACCTAAGGTGTTGCGGTGGACATCTTCAAAAGAAGATTAGACGCCTGGCTCAGAACAATCCCCGATGAGCCAGGCGCACCTGGCTATGTGAGGTGGAGAGCAGTGTTCCCTCTAAGGTGTGCGCGTGTGCGCGCGCACACGCGTTGTGAAACCCGCGCACACAGCAAAATAAAATGCGCACAGGCTCAAGCGTATCATGAGTCACGACAGTAAATGAAGTAATTTAAAAAGTATACCGTCACACAAGGTCTGACCATTTGCATCAACATACTCTATAGTCGTTCTTTTAAGTATTAACCCCTTCCGCCCGACTTCGCTGACGTCCGCGCAATTAAGCAATACGGATTTTTTTTACTCTATGTATTTGCATTTTTTCTTTTATACATTAACGCATTGAATATAAACCTTCTCTTTCTTATTTTGCATAAAAACGAATAGTAATTATCTCATAATTCCTATTTTGTGAATGGATGAAATTATGTATAATCTGATAGTCTATTTTAAATTGCTAAATGCTAAAAATTGTTTTGAGAAATGATAACTAAAATAGTCATTTTCATTTAGTTATTTTTATTTTATTTATTTTGTGAATTTTATTTTACTACTTTTTATTTTATTCATATTTTTAGAATGGATAAAATGTTTTCTTTTTTAAGAATATATAATATTGTAAACAGTTTTTTAATATCCATCTAATAGTACCGTAATGATCAAGCTATTACCTTATGGAAATAATATTTATTAAGTATTTAATATTTATATATATTTAATTTTGAAGATAATAGCGCTCAGAAAAGTTTGCACAATTTTTCACCATGAATCTAAATGTATGCACAACGAAAATTTCTTGCGCACACAGACTAAAAAAAATTAGAGGGAACATTGGTGGAGAGTACAAGAAACCAACTCGCTACTTCACCAGGACAACTCGAGGGAGGGGCGACAAGCTTGATCTTCGAGAAATGAGGAATCATCGCACAGAACATTTGAAAGGAAAGGTTGAAAGGTATATTATTTATATATATATATATATTATATATATATATATATAGAGAGAGAGAGAGAGAGAGAGAGAGGAGAGAGAGAGAGAGAGAGAGAGAGTTACAAGGAAATAAAGGAGCCACAACAGGTTTACAGCCGACTGTAGGTGGCACCCGTGGGTTTCGTTCAAACACGGACAACACACGGTAATTTTCAGGGAAAAAATGCCGAGAAATTTTATAGGACAGTTGGGGACTGAAAATACACACACGAACATCATTCACACATTCGAACGTCGGTCTACTCGAGGAGAGCGTTTAATCAAGATTGTTTTTGAACACATTGACGTAAGAGCTGCAAACGACTTCAGGAGGAAGCATATTCCAATGATTGACAATTTTGTACGAGTAGTAGTTACCGCAAATATTTGCATTGAACCGTTTGGGTTGAAGTTTGCAATCGTTATTTCGAGTCGGGTTCGTGTTCAGTGTAAAAAGTTTAGAAGTCAATGGTGTCGATCTTATTTAGAAGTCTAAAAAGCGGATAAGTTCGCCCCTGAGCCGACGCTTTTTTAAGGAATTATGATCAGCGAGCCTATGATCGTATGAATTTTGGGACTTGCGTCAATTTAACGAATACATACTGGGCAAGTGCACTTTGAGGGAAGAAAATTGAGCGAGTACAAATTGAGCGACTTTGACGCATTGAGCGATTAGGCTAACTGAGCGAATGCAAACTGAGCGCAAACTGACGCAAAAATAATAACATTCACCTTGTAAAAAAATATTTATTTAAAACATATATATTTAATTAAAATATACATTTATTCAAAACAGATTTAAAAATATAATAAGTTAAGCAGTGAATTATATATGTAATTCCAAATTGTAGGAAACATTACGCAGAAAGTAGAGAATATTTTCATCATTATCACCTTCGATCAGACGTTGCAAGCGAACGTTTAACTTGTTCGTATTTCTTATAGGGTTAATTCCTATTTAACCGTCGGAAACTCAGTTCGAGTGGGACGTCATCTAGGCCTAGGTTACGTTAGTGGTACTACTTACCTTTCCTGGTCCCGAATTCATTACGAGGTACCCATGCCCGGTTAGGTCAACTGTATGCCCTTGACAATTGGTTAGGTTAAGTTGTGAAGTTTGCGCTCAGTTTGCACTCGCTCAATTTGTACTTGCTCAGTTAGCCTAATCGCTCAATGCGTGAAGTCGCTCAATTTGTACTCGCTCAACTGTCGCACAATCGAATTTTGTCACCCTGGCCTGAACATTCTCGAGCATTTGTATGTCTTTTCTCAAGGATGGGGACCAGAATTGCACAGCGTATTCGAGGTGAAACCTAACCAACGTGTTATAGAGACGGAGAATAATTTGTTTCGGTGCGCAAACTGCCTCTTAATGTAACCTAGCATTTTATTACATTTCTTTTCAGAAATAACTCACCTCTTATAAAAAACCCTAAGTCCTTTTCTAACTTGGTCGTTACAAGTTCCTGCCCGTGCAGAGAATAGTTTGCACACTGGTTTCGGGACCCAGTGTGCATCACTTTGCATTTGTCAACGTTGAAAAGCATTTGCCAAGTGGACGACCAATCCGCCAGTCGATCTTGATCGTTTTGAATGTTCAAGACACCTTCCGCGCTGTCCACACAGGAGCCTAACTTGGTGTCATCAGCGAATTTCCATATGGTGCTTAATATGCCAATGTCTATATCGTTTATGTAAATAATGAATAAATGCGGTTCCAGTACCACCCCCTATGCGACGCCGCTTGTTACTGTGGGACACCACCCTGAGACCTCACCGTTTATTACTACCCACTGTTACCTATCACTGAGTCAGTGTTCAATCCACGTGGCCACGGTACCAGTTATACCAAGGCCCCTTATCTTTGTCAAAAGTCGCTTATGTGGCACTTAGTATATTTATATTTCAAAAAAGCCTTTGACAAAGTCTACTGCCCTGGAGTGATGTATTCAGAAAACATGTGGAAGAATTCAGGCAAGACCTATGCTGATGGAAACCATGCTAGGAATCAGTTAAAAGGTTGTGCAATTCCAAATGATCTACCATCTCGCAGCAGCTACTGATTCCAAGACCTTGCCTACAACAGATGTTAAGCTAATAAGCCTGTAGTTGCCAGGAGCTTCCTTATTTCCTTTTTTGAAGAAGTCACACATTGGCCAACGTCCAGTCCCTTGTGACAGACAGACAGACAGACAGACAGACAGACAGTCTGTTTGACAGACCTAAAACTAAAAAGTGAAGCACATTTAACATTTAAAAGCAAAATACATTTAAAAAATAGCTCAAACTTTATTATTACATTTTAAATAATTCCAATTTTAATATTTAAAAACGATCCAATGAAAAAGACAAAACAAAATATAGACAAAATACTTTTTATAGCACTGACATTTCGGATAAGCGTGTTGGCACTAAATGAATTTTAAGCATTGATAGAAACTTATAATTTAAAAGAAAACTAATTCACCATCCAAAAATCCAAAATTTATAACAAATTTATCGACTGATATTATTCTATTTCTTTTATACAGTGTTAACAATTAAGAAATTCAGTGTTGCGTGTATTTCATTCATACAAAATACAATGGATAATTGGATTCAAAATAACACACGTGAAATGAAGTATAGAGAACCGAATTCCATAAAAGCATTTCTAGCTCAAGCGCTTTAATTACTGTGGTCATAAAATAACAAATAAGTAATTATTTTATTTATATATATATATATATATATATATATATATATATATATATATATATATAACTGCAATCGGAAGGTCCTGGGTTCGATTCCCGGGCGGTCACCTCATTTTTCATTTGTTCGTTATTTCTCTTCCTCGTGTGCAGAACACTCCTCTATACTTACGTCGTTTCTATACATATATATATATATATATACACACGAACTACAATCCAAACGTAGGAAAACTGCTATAAATTGAATGCGATATAAATATTCTTTTGACTAGATGAACACAGAGCATTGTTGCTTTCAGTGGTGATGAACTACGTACGAAAGTCTCGTCAGTACTTTGATCCCCTAGTTGCTTAGCAATGCTGCTGCGAGCTGCTCGTACCATGATATGGGCGTATGGGTGGAATGATGCTCGATGTGAAATGATGTTTAATTCTTCATACTTCCACTTGAACTATGAATGCATCGATGAATATATATATATATATATATATATATATATATGCGCCTCGGTGGTGTAGCGATTAGCGTCGCTGACTACGAATTCATCGGCCCCGGGATCGAGACCCGATGACGACAGGCGGCGCGCAGCAAAACCCAGTTGTTCATCCTTCCACACAAAAAAAAATGGGTACCATGGGTGTAGCCTAGTGTTTAAGACGCTCGGTTGCTGGTGGGGTGGAGTTCGGATTCCACGTTGAACTGTGGGTCTAAGGTAGAGTGACAAGCTTGACCTTCGTCAGAATGAACAATTCGGGTGGAATAAAACCAAAAGTTAACCATAGGTTATTAGCAGTAGCGGATTATAATGGAGGCAAAGGAGGCATTGCCCCCGGCCCCAGATGCTGACCGGCCCCAAGAAACTATGTAAACGCTATAATCTATCGTTGAAATAATTGGTCGACCGTGAGGAAGAGAAAAAAATTCTAGATTCCGCTTCTACAAAACCTAGTTTAGTATCCCATTTATGTGAACAAAGTATACATTTTCTGTAATCACATCTTTTTGTTTTGTTTTCTGTTGATCGATCCCAGTCAGCTGATCACATCACTCATGTATGATGTATCAGGTAAAGAATTGTGTTTTTCTAGTGTTTTTCTAGTGACACCGGCCCGAAAATATTCATTGCCCCTGGCCTTAACAATGCTTAATCCGGCCCTGGTTATTAGCGATTTGGGTGTCGATGGTGTGAAATATCTCAAATTTCACAACATTGACACCCAAATTGCTAATAACCTTTGGTTAACCTTTGGTTTTGCTTCCGCCCGAATTGTTCATTCTGACAAAGGTCAAGCTTGTCACCTACAGTTTAACGTGGAATCCGAACTACGTCCCACCAGTAACCCGGGGTCTTATCAGTGATAAGCGAAAGATACTGTAATTCACTGGTCAACAAAGTTTTGTCACAGAGATATTTTTACTTCAACTATGTGTAATTTTTTACGTTGATTACGAAAATGAAAACAGAATTTTTCTATCACCCGCAGTTTTAGAGTGACACACGAATTTACATGACTTAGGATTTGAGTGAGAATAGGAAGGGGGCAGGGTCTGCCCCTTCCTCTTCCTCTGCTTATAAGTTGCTACACGTCACTGTTGACTTTCATTTGTCAGTTACTCATTTGATTTCACTCAGTGAACATCGTGCATTTTATTCGTGATTTTCCTTAATCATTTTTTGTGTCAGTGCGTTCGTATTGTTTCATGACAGAATGCCACGCAAGTGTGTCAACCATCCAAACTGTTTCTGTTATGTGTGCAGAGAGTTAACACTTAAATTTCAAAGGCGAAATTTCACCCCTCTCGTCAAAAAAGCATACGAACTTTATTTTGGTTGCAAGGTGGGGGATCAGAACAAGACTTGGCACCTCATATATGCTGTATTACGTGTTTAAACTTCTGACAGGCTGGCTAAATGGGTCTCGTCAAATGCTGTTTGCTGTTCCGATGATATGGAGAGAGCCGAAAGACCATTTAACGGATTGTTATTTCTGCTTAACAAATATACTAGGCATTACTGCGAAATCTAAACATATGGTACAATACCCAAATTTACTATCAGCCATAAGGCCTGTTTTACATAATAAACATTTGCCAGTACCAAGGCCACCGGAAACGTGGAGTTTAGATGATGAAAATGAAATTGATGTACAATGGTAATGACGAAACTCAACATGGTTTACTGACGGACGACGTTGATCCAATGTTTGAACCATCTTGTTCATCGATAGAGCCTCACTTAATATCTCAAGCAGACCTGAGCGAACTTGTCTGTGATCTGAAATTGTCAAAAGATCAATCCGAACTTTCGGCTTCCAGGTTGAAAGGTTGGAATCTTCAAGAAAAAGGCACTAAGATATCTTTTTACTGCAAGCATCAAAAACTTTCTACCCTCTCATGAAAACCCTTGACCAACAACATGATCCAAACGAATGGCGCCTATTTATTGATTCCTCGAAGCTGAGTTTAAAAACTGTATTACTCCATAATGGAAATAAATACCCTTCAGTTCCATTAGCACATATGAAGGAATCATACGACAATATGCACCTGCTTGTGAAACATATCCAATATGATAAATACTCTTGGCATATCTGTGGAGACTTGAAAGTGATTGCACTTCTTCTTGGTATACAACTGGGTTATATGAAATTCTGTTGTTTCCTCTGTGAATGGGACAGCAGAGCACGGGAAAGCCATTACTCAAAGAAACAATGGCCACTTCGACAAGCGTTGATTCCAGAGCATAAAAATCTCACCAGTTCACCTCTTCTTAATCCAAAAAAGTTATTTGCCACCACTACATATTAAACTTGGTTTAATGGAAAATTTTGTTAAGGCTATGGATCAAAATGGCAGGGGGGAGAGGGGTCTCCACTTGAAACAGAAATTTCGAGGATCAGCGAGGTCAAAATCAAAGAAGGGATATTTGTGGTCCCGCAAATTAGAGAAATCATGAGAGGACAGCGCGTTTGATGAAAACTCTAAGTGAAGTTGAAGGAGCAGCTTGGAGAGCATTTAAAGTAGTGAACACAAATTTCCTCGGAAACTTCAAGGCCGAAAATTAAGAGTCACTTGTTGAAGAACTTTTCAAGGCCTACAAAGATGTGGGGTGCAACATGTTGAAAATTCATTTTCTTGACTCACATCTCGACTTCTTCCCAACAAACTTAGGCGATGTTAGTGATGAGCATGGGGAACGCTTTCATCAACAAATATCCACGATGCAGAAGCGATACCAGGGCAAGTGGAGCCCCAGCATGTTGGATGACTACTGCTGGACATTGTCAAGGGATGGCCAGAGTCGAAATACAAGCGTAAATCATCAGTAGCCACATTTTAGGTGAATTCAATATGCATTTTCTACTTTGATATTGCTATTACGCCTATAAATTAGTCCAAATTTCATTTCGATTCACTCAATAGTGTAGTTGATAGAAAGATTTTGAGGCCATTTTTGAACTCAGCGGTAAAAAACCTATAAGATCCACCTATTTTGTTCATGTGACAAATAAAAAGTTCGATTTTGTCGACAGTGAATTAATAACCTAACAGAAAATTTAAAAACAAAGTTAAATTTTCACTAAGAAAATATTACGTACTTCGCATTTAAAATATATTTATTCTCCTTTAAAAAAAAATATAAAACTTCTACGGATTATTATGTGAACGAAGCACAAATTCAAACACAATTTTTTGTTCAGATTGCCTAAAGCAAGCTCGAAGCTGTAGAAATGTATTAGTAACTGAAAAGATAACTGAAAGGCCATCAAGACGGGTTCACCAACCGAACACGCGTGTTACAATTACAAAATACGCCAGTGTTACTCATTGGGCGGCTCGCGAGCCAAATAAATATATATATATATATATATATATATATATATATATATAATTTAGTGATGGATCGAGTGGTCGGTTTTTCACAACCGCGGTTGCGGTTGTGTTTGCGGTTGTCGAATTTTTTCCAACCGCGGTTGCGGTTATCATATACTAGGAAAAATGCGTAATTATTAACTGGATTTAGCCACTATAGTGCGATTTAGCCACACTTGGTACATAATATATACTAAATAGTATTTATTTAGTAAATACCTTATGTTGAACACAAGTTTGCAATACACGCTACCGCTATTTGTGTGTTGCAAAACTTGTGTTCAACATAAGGTATTTACTAAATAAATACTATTTAAATGAAGTATATTCTAAACTTATATAGCTATTATGAAAGAATAGGTCAAATTAATTAAAACCATATTTTGCACTAAGTGTGTTACCTGAGGGACGAGGACCCATCGCACTGTTCATCCCACCTACCACTTTCCCCACCCTGCACCCATTGGAAAGTTACAACCGCAACCGCACTTATGGAACGGCGGTTGCGGTTACGGTTACGGTTGCGGTTGTGAATTTTTGTGCGGTTGTAGTGCGGTTGCGGTTATTCGATCCATCACTAATATATATATATATAGCGCATTTGGTTCGCGAGCCGCGCAATGAGAACCACTGAAATACGCAATAAAGAAGATAATCCTTAAATTAATCCTAAAGAATACAAAAATAATTGTAACAAATTTATTTAAATTTCAGAAAAGTTTACCTTCACTTGTCAAAAACATTTGCAAACTGGGCTTCTGGTCGGGCGTGGTTGGATTCCATGTTAAAACTGTAGGACTAAAGTGGAGTGACAAGCTTGCCCTTCATCAGAATGAACAATTGGGGCGGAAACTAAACCAAAGTAGAAACTTTACAAATATACAACAATTAGAATCGTACTTTTGCGACACGAGGTATTTTTGGTGCATGACGAAATTTACGATGATGACGATAACGACGACGACACAAAAATGTTATAAAATGGTTGACCTAAATTAAAAAACGATTACATTGTGCGCGTCACCTCAGAGAAGAAACTCCATACTGAAGTTTAATTTCTTCCTGATGAATCATGCATCCAGTCGTTATTATACAGGGTGTTTCAAACGTCCAAAATCATTATTCTGTCCGATAAACATGATAATTTGTCTATTTTCATTTACGTTTAATGTAGGTTGTTAACTGAAGCTCCTTCTTTGTTTAATTTTGCTTAGTTTAACCCAGGGTTCTTAACCTTTTAGGCTGCAATCCCAAATTCTGGTCTCGGGCTAACTCGGTGACCAATGCCTTCAAACAGTTTACGCATAATAGATAATAAAATAAATAATAATGGTAAAATGATTAGGAATAACATAAATAAATAATAAATGACAATTAATGACCGAAGTTTGGGTCGCGACCCAGAGGTTAAGAACTCTTGGTTTAACCAATAACTACAAAGGAAATTCAAAGTAACCAATTAGAAAGAAAGTTGTAAAGCCGCGTTTTGAATTAGACCAACCAGAAACAGCTAAATTTTAAGATATGTCCGAAGACCCGGTTTCACGAAACACCACCGATTCCTCTTAAGGTCTCCTGAAGAAAGATGTAGAACCACTCATTAGGACAAAAAAAAATGCAATAAACGCAGAGACTTAGGCAATATTTGGAAGCTGCGAGTAACCAAATGTAGGAACACTGTTGGATTGTGGTTATTTGTACCTTTTAAGCATTGTAAAATCCCATGTTTAATAAATGAAATGAAATAATAGACCGTAGAACGAATAATTGATAATATAGTTCTCTTAATTAACTCAAATTAAGTACCATGATATGTATACGTCCCATCCCAATAATTTAAATTTCAAATTTAATAAATGAATTTTTAAAGGCAGAACTACACCTCTGATGTACCTTCCTTCCTATCATTTTCATATATGAAACAGGCGATTCTCACGCTACCCAACAGAATCAGGTAAGCCTAAAGAAAGTGGTATGAATTATGCTCGTACTTCGATCGGACGAGCTGCAAAATCGATACTGCAATAAGATAAACTGTGAAGTAGCAAAATGTAAAGGTGTGTGTAAATGGACTTACTTGGATGGGTTATATATATATATACAGGGCGTCCCAAAAAAATGTATACACAGTTTAAATAATTATAAAGGCAGTGTTTATTACAATACATTTCATTTTCAAAATGTAATAGAATCTACAGACATTATTTAATTGTTTTGTCAACGCCTGTTTTCAAACTGACGTCCGTTCTGGTCCAGGCACTGCTGATAACGCGAAGCAATGGAATCGCAAACATCACGAAACATTTCGTTTGGTATTTGTGTGCATTCTCGTTCAATGGCTGCTCTCAATTCAGCGACTGTTGCAGGTTTTATAGCGTAGACTTGTCTTTTAAGTATCCCCATAAAAAAAGTCTAGTGGTGTGAGGTCTGGTGAACGCGGAGGGTATTCTACGAAACCCCTTCGTCCAATCCACATCCACATCGTGCCAAGTACCACTCGCAATACTCCACTCTCGGTCCGGATCATCATCTTCATTAATAGCATGGACTAATCTTGGAATGTAACTTTCCATTGACAGCGCTTCAAAATGCGTTGGACAGACGATTCTGAAATTCCTACCTCACGACTCGCTTGCCGCACAGATTTTCTTGGACTTTGGTGATACGTTTCCAGTACTCTTTCTTGCTTTGTGAGGCTTGTCGATGTCCGTGGTCTTCCGGAACGCTTCTTGTGGCATTCTGAACAGTTCCATCGGCTTCAACTTATCTCTAATTCGAGTGATGGTAAGTCGCGTTGGTGGATCTGTTTGAAACTCCCTCCTAAACTGTCTTTGCACTTCAACTGCGTTTTCACACTTCCAGTAGCATTTTAGAATGAATTTCCTTTGTTCAAAGCTTAGTCTGACTGCCATTATTAATTCTAATGGGTTTAACTTGGAAAGAAAGAAACATCAATTGAGGTATCAGCTGTTAAAGTGTGTATACATTTTTTTGGACGCCCTGTATATATATATATATATATATATATATATATATATATATATATATATATATATATATATATAACACACATACATATACACACATATATATATATATATATATATATATATATATATATATATAATGGGTTCTTAAGACGAATTAAGTCAACGTGTACGTAATATATCGAAGATTAAATAATAAAGATATTAAAACACTTTGAGTGAAGAGAATAGGCGCGGAACGTCGCTATAAATATAGTGTATATTCCTGCAGGTATCTCATTATGTTGCGTGTTCCAATTGCACATCTAGACATTGTAGATTTATAATCTCTCATTAAATTAAAATGTTGTATATGAAGTCACTAACAGTACAAAGTGAAGGAGTCCATGTTATAAAGCGCTAATTGGTACTATTTCCACACAGATGAAAATTTCTTCCTTATACAGTGGTGATAAGCTCCGCGCAGAAGTCAGATCAAAATATATTGGCCTTATATTTGTAGTGATATTGTATACACTAAATATATACCGACATAAAAACTTAAAAATGTTCCTCAAGTTACTCGTATAATGGTGATGAGCCCCGAATACGGGAGTCACGTGCGGTGAAATACAATGGCCCTTTTTTCATATACTTACAGTATACTATACAGAATACAGGAAGTGCCTTACATAACCTTATTCTTAAGGAAATACAATACAATAAACTACAATAAGTGCCGTAAAAAGATGAACTATTTATGTTCTTCATACGTTAAAAAAAAAACAACCACCATATTTTGAACATTTCAGGGAAATTCAAATACAATCAGTTCGTAAAAGACATCAACCATTTTATCACCAATTCATGAAAACAAAAGTGTTTAGAGAAAGAAAAACCTTCCTTCAAAGCACTTTTCGAATACATTTCAACATTTCTATCATTATATATATTATATATATATATATATATATATATATATATATATATATATCTTGATTGGAAGCCATAACTCTCGGTTGTGTTTTACTTGGTAAATGTAAGCACATTAAAGACTTTTCCTCTTAATCTCAGATCCGTAACTGGGGCCAATATATCAGTCCCCGATCGACATCTTAAAAGAATTGAAAGAACAGTCTCGAGTAGTAATATTTTCCTGTCATTCATTGAAAGCCTTGGACGAGTTTTAAATCTATATAAACTTAACTTCAAGTGTACTTTATTTTATTTCTCTAAGAAATCTGTTTAATGATCTCCATTATTTTAGTTAGGTTTATTGGTGTGTGTGTGTGTGTGTGTGTGTGTGTGTGTGTGTGTGTGTGTGTGTGTGTGTGTGTGTGTGTGTGTTTTAAGAATATATTTGGGAGGAGGATGGATTTAGTGTTTTATGTGTGCATCATATACAATATTTTATGTATATATAAATGAGAGTGAGTGAGTTTGCAAATTGTGTAAAAATTGTATATTTTAGCTGAGAATTGAGTAATGTAGAATACTTTGTAGTTTTGTGAATATTTTTTTATGATTATTAACTCACTTGAAATGAATATTTTGCAAAATTTTATTATAAAATATAGCTTTGGAATTTATCTGACTTCGATAACGTTGGTAGGCCAGAGTGGCTTCATTTTTTTTTTGGTCCGGAGTTATAACACACACACACACACAATATATATATATATATATATATTCCTAAATGTCGAAATTGGTCGCATATTTGTGTAAATTTTCACTCGTGACCATTTTTTACCCAGTAGGTCGAACAAATTATTATATATTTCACATTCTCAAATTTTGAATCACACTCGCTTGTGTTAAATTAGGGCGAGTTCTATAAGAACAACGATTATTTCGAATTTTTCGTGTTAGGATTTGAATTAAAAAACTAAGTCAAATAAGTCGTTCTTTATGCTTCCCCAGACTTTACACACCCTCGGACTTGTTTTAGGTTAGATTATGTTAGGTTAGGTTAACCTAACCTCTAAAAAAAGTAGGTCGTATAAGAGGATCCGACGAACAAAGTTCGACCTAATTCGTAGAAAAAGGTGGCTTGGGGATTTAGGCATTTATATATATATATATATATATATATATATATATTTGGTGTGTGTGTGTGTGTGTACATGAGCCACGTCTCGAGAGCATATGTTTCCTACCATTTGTAAAGTTACAACAAAACTAGTTTTCATTGCACGTGAAAAGCAATCCGAAATATCCTATTATATATTATGCTAATGATTTCTACGATTTGCAGTTGCAAGAAGTTGCGAGATTGCGCAATTTTAACTCTTATAAGAAAGGTAATTCGCAATAGTGTAATTAATAATTCGACAATTCAAAGTGTCATTCCAGAAGAAATGGGTCCACCTTTCTTCTCGGCTTTTACAGCTTCCATTAGAAGAGTCATAAAAAAGGCCGAGAATTCAAAATTTCGCTAATAGTCCTACATTGTCCTGTGCCAGATTACATACTTATGAAATATAATCCGGCCGTTAACAACAGACGTTAGCTCCTTCATCATACGTCGGAGGGGGGGTGAAGGGGAGAGAAAGGGAGGAAGGGAGGGAGTGAGAAACAAGGGGGGGGGGGGGAGGGTATGAAAAAAATTGGAAAATTTACAAAAGCGAATATTATCCCATTCGAGAAAGTAATTACTATGCTAAATGATAATATCAATCACCTTCTTTTTAGGTTCTGAGAGAAGCTCAGCTCTCGGAAAGCAAACTTACATAAACGTATTACGTTAAAAAAAAAAAAAAAGGCGAAAAAAAAAAAGGGTATAACACGGTGAAAATTTGACCCTTTTTTTTTTTTTAAATCTTAGGCGGTTGTTGTTGTTTTTGGAAAATAAAAGTTCTTGACTTTGGAAACACGGTGTTTCGCAATCCATATTTTTCTTTCTTTTATTTTCTTCTGAAATTTCGAGTTTTTAGGGTCCTAGAGCAAGCGTCTTACTTCGTCTCTAATGAGTCCAGATAAGGAAGGACAAAAATCCTAATTTACTATTTGCATTCGGGAGCTTATGAGATAAGAAGAAAATTTTTCATTCTAATAATTAGTAATATAATGAAAGAGCCACACACCATTTTGCTAAACGAGCAAATATAGAAGACGAAATATATATATATATATATACTGTATATATAGTTAAGGCTAAAAATAAAGCAACATGTATGTTATAAAAAGAGGCTTAAAACTAACAATTTAAGTGTTTGAGCTAACGATGTATGCTAATAATACTAATAATAATGCTCTACTTAAGAAAGGAATCAAGGCTGTAGTTTAAAAGGGAGAAAGGAAACAGAATTTATATGCAAAAGTAATCTTTTAATACATTTGTAGCATTTCATTAATTTTATGATAATATATATATATATATATATATATATATATATATATATATATATATATATATTAGTGATGTAGGTCACATCCGCATAACATCCGCACATTTTCTCGCATCCGCGTCCGCATCCGCACTTTGGACTGCGGATGTCGTGCGGATGTGGACCGTTGAGATAAAAACGTCATTAATAAGCGGAAATTATCAAATTCTACTATATTAATAGAACTAGTTCATTGTGCGCAAAAGTGATGCAAGCGACAAGACGAGAGGCTGTTCTTGTATGAAGTTACTCTCTTGCAACCTACTTAGATCCACGTTACAAAGCTAAGTTATTTTCACCTAGTACATTAGAACGAGTTAAATCATCACTTGGCAAAGCAGTTGAAGAGCTTCAATCTCTTGAATCTGTCGCTTCGCCACCCACCAAAAGAATAAAAGTTTCAGTGACAGAACTAACACCTTCAACAAGCAAATCTATCAGAGAATCTGTCTCTCAGTTTCTTGAGTCAAGCAGCAATGACGAGACCTATGCGATGTCAAAAGATGTAGTAAAAATGATCGAGAGCTATCACCAAGAAAAACGCCTGGCTGCATGTGACAATCCTATTAGTTGGTGGAAAAATACGCAGAATATCTATCCATACTTGAGTAAACTTGCAAGGAAACATTTAGCCTGTCTTCCAACAAACGGACCAAGCGAGAGATTATTTAGCAGTGCTGGATTAATATATGATGAAAAGAGAAACAGACTGGCAGCAGAAAAGGCAGAAAAATTAATGTTCCTTAAGCATAACCTTCCTATAATTAAGTTTGAACATTAAACGATGAACATCTTAGTTTACTTTATTTTAATTACTCATTTATAAATATGCCTAATAAACTTTAAACTTAATATAAATAGTTATCAAGCTAATTAAAGATCTCTTCTATAAGGGTGGAGGTTGGGGAAAGAGGTCGGTGGGGTGCATTTGAGTTGGGTTCACGTCCCGCATCCTGGTAACACAATTATGGTTTCTAATTGTGGCTGAAACTCAACAAAAATATAACGAATTTATTTGCAGACGAATTCACTAATTGATTTCTATATTAGTTAGATGCTTGATATTATTTTATATGTTCAGAGAAAAGTACAGCAATTATTGTACAATTAATCAATTATATTACATTATAGCTACAGCTCTCTCTATATAATAACTTATTATATACGTTAAACGCAACAAATCTCGAATATATCCTAAAAAATAACGAAAATGTAGACATCCGCATCCGCGGATGTTGAAATCAAACATCCTCATCCGCATCCGCGGATGTGAAAAAAATGACATCCGCTACATCACTAATATATATATATATATATATATATATATATATATATATATATTTCAACTGCAAAGAACACGCAGTATAATTAACGTAAAGAACAACGCTTATATAGGAGAACATCCCGCGCAAGATGAGGTGGGAGAACGAACAAATGAAAAAAATAAAAAATATATATATATATAATATATTTTGTGTGTATATATACACAGTATATATGTATATATATATGTGTGTGTGTGTGTGTGTGTGTGTGTGTGTGTGTACATAGTCTATATATATATATATATATATATATATATATATAGTCATGCGGTTGCTTCTACAAAGCTTCAATTTAATATTTAGGAGAAATCCAATGACAAGGAGGAATGTAAATGCCATGAAAAGTCTTCTTTAATGCGCAACGTTTCGAGCAATACGCTCATCATCAGGCTAGATAATAACAATATGAAATTAGAATCAATAAATAAATGTGAACAAGACAAAATAATTTCCATAAAACCTATTCAGTAAAAGCAAATTTTAAAAAGACTAAAAGAAGAGGGTTAAATTCAAAGGTATAAAAATTTACATATAAAATTAACCAGAAATTTAAAAAGCTATTTTTAAATTACATATAGTAAATTTGAAATTAGTACACTGGAATAATTAACACTAATACAATGGAATAATTAACACTACGAACCTTTCAATGCTGGTTCCGAGGCACGAGTAATTTAAAACAAAACAAAACAGGTAACAAGCTATGGGTTGGGCGGTTGGAGTTATAAGTTAGGGGAGGGGGGATTATAAAAAATTGGGGAGGGGGGTTTATAAAAAATTTAGAGGGACAGCTGAAGAATCCACGTTTAGAGAAGGGGTCAATGTTTTAATATAAAGAGATTCCAAAATTCTAAGTGAGTTAGGACAAGAATTACAACGAGAATTTTAAAATTATCTAAAGTGACATCAGTTTTACATTTTATACTGTGTTCCCGAATACTGGAGGCTTCTTTTTTATTTAAAATTTTACCTGTTCGGCAACTTATCCCATATGCGAATAAAATCTAGTCCTGAGGGAGCGCACGGTGCTGCCAATGTAAGTACCAAGGGACACCTTGGGCAGGTAAATAAATATACAACACCGTACGCAACGAATCAGGAGTTCGATCCTTCGCTGAGAAAAAGCTACCTAAAGACATTTTGTAATAAATATAATGCGAAAATCAGTATGATAAAAAAGTTTTCTTAACAACTTTGTAAATTTAAGTTTAAATTCTTTATTCATGGGACCCATTTCCGGTACCAGGAAATATTTTATATCTTTAGGCACTGAAATACAGGAAAGTTGAGGGCTATAAACATTATTTAAGAAAGATATTATTAGTTTATCTACTGTACATATTGAACAGGAAAACTATTATTGTAAAATATGATCTTAAATTATTAAATTCATCGTTAGTAAGGTAAAACTAGAGGTCAAATTATATCCTCTTGTTCAGAGGATATAATTTGACCTCTAGTTTTACCTTACTAAACGATGAATTTAATAATTTAAGATCATATTTTACCAATAATAGTTTTCCTGTTCAATATGTAGATAAACTAATAAGATCTTTCTTAAATAATGTTTATAGCCCTCAACTTTCCTGTATTTCAGTGCCTAAAGATATAAAAATATTTCCTGGTACCGGAAATGGGTCCCATGAATAAAGAATTTAAACTTAAATTTACAAAGTTGTTAAGAAAACTTTTTTATCATACTGATTTTCGCATTATATTATTAACAAAATGTCTTTAGGTAGCTTTTTCTCAGCGAAGGATCGAACTCCTGATTCGTTGCGTAGCGGTGTTGTATATTTATTTACCTGCCCAAGGTGTCTCCTTGGTACTTACATTGGCAGCACCGTGCGCTCCCTCAGGACTAGATTTTATTCGCATATGGGAATAAGTTGCCGAACAGGTAAAATTTTAAATAAAAAAGAAGCCTCCAGTATTCGGGAACACAGTATAAAATGTAAAACTGATGTCACTTTAGATAATTTTAAAAATTCTCGGTTGTAATTCTTGTCCTAACTCACTTAGAATTTTGGAATCTCTTTATATTAAAACATTGACCCCTTCTCTAAACGTGGATTCTTCAGCTGTCCCTCTAAATTTTTTATAAACCCCCTCCCCAATTTTTATAATCCCCCCTCCCCTAACTTATAACTCCAACCGCCCAACCCATAGCTTGTTACCTGTTTTGTTTTGTTTTAAATTACTCGTGCCTCGGAACCAGCATTGAAAGGTTCGTAGTGTTAATTATTCCATTGTATTAGTGTTAATTATTCCAGTGTACTAATTTCAAATTTACTATATGTAATTTAAAAATAGCTTTTTAAATTTCTGGTTAATTTTATATGTAATTTTTTATACCTTTGAATTTAACCCTCTTCTTTTAGTCTTTTTAAAATTTGCTTTTACTGAATAGGTTTTATGGAATTATTTTGTCTTGTTCACATTTATTTATTGATTCTAATTTCATATTGTTATTATCTAGCCTGATGATGAGCGTATTGCTCGAAAACGTTGCGCATTAAGAAGACTTTTCATGGCATTTACATTCCTCCTTGTCATTGGATTTCTCCTAAATATTATATATATATATATATATATATATATATATATATATATAATATATATTTTAAAACTTTGCGTGTTTATAATTTTAAGTTCAAGTTCACCAGTTTTGGAGTTTCAAACAAATTCACAATCGAAGCTACAGTTTCAGAAATGTTGACCGTACTGAACGAATTTACTAAAAATATAACCACTGGTTCAATTTTTTTTTAATCTTGAAGTCTCTGACCGAATTCTTGTTGAAGCTTTTCGAGGTGGTTCGTGAAAGGTTGAGGTTCAAGCGTACTTATGCTGACAATATCAACAATCTCTTTGAACCTGGAGAATGATTGAGATATTTTTTCGACATACAACTGCGGACCAAAAAATAGAATATTTTCTCAAGTGCGGTTATGACCTTGATAATACTTTTAAGTTATACACCTTTATAAGGAATATCGAGTATCTGTGGCGTCAGTATGATGAAACGATACATCTGTGGCGTCAGTATGATGAAACGATACATCTGTGGCGTCAGTATGATGAAACGATACATCTGTGGCGTCGGTATGATGAAACGATACATCTGTGGCGTCGGTATGATGAAACGATACATCTGTGGCGTCGGTATGATGAAACGAAAATCTGTGGCGTCGGTATGATGAAACGATACATCTGTGGCGTCAGTATGATGAAACGATACATCTGTGCGTCAGTATGATGAAACGATACATCTGTGGCGTCAGTATGATGAAACGATACATCTGTGGCGTCGGTATGATGAAACGATACATCTGTGGCGTCGGTATGATGAAACGATACATCTGTGGCGTCAGTATGATGAAACGATACATCTGTGGCGTCAGTATGATGAAACGATACATCTGTGGCGTCAGTATGATGAAACGATACATCTGTGGCGTCAGTATGATGAAACGATACATCTGTGGCGTCAGTATGATGAAACGATACATCGTGGCGTCAGTATGATGAAACGATACATCTGTGGCGTCAGTATGATGAAACGATACATCTGTGGCGTCAGTATGATGAAACGATACATCTGTGGCGTCAGTATGATGAAACGATACATCTGTGGCGTCAGTATGATGAAACGATACATCTGTGGCGTCAGTATGATGAAACGATACATCTGTGACGTCAGTATGATGAAACGATACATCTGTGGCGTCAGTATGATGAAACGATACATCTGTGACGTCAGTATGATGAAACGATACATCTGTGACGTCAGTATGATGAAAAGATACATCTGTGACGTCAGTATGATGAAAAGATACATCTGTGACGTCAGTATGATGAAAAGATACATCTGTGACGTCAGTATGATGAAAAGAGACATCTGTGACGTCAGTATGATGAAAAGAGACATCTGTGACGTCAGTATGATGAAAAGAGACATCTGTGACGTCAGTATGATGAAAAGAGACATCTGTGACGTCAGTATGATAGAGAGAGACATCTGTGACGTCAGTATGATACACACACACCTCTGTGACGTCAGTATGATAAAAAGACACCTCTGTGACGTCAGTATGATAAAAAGACACCTCTGTGACGTCAGTATGATAAAAAGACACCTCTGTGACGTCAGTATGATAAAAAGACACCTCTGTGACGTCAGTATGATAAAGACACCTCTGTGACGTCAGTTTTTAAAAAAAAAGTAGCAAAAAAATTATTAAATAAGGGTGTTTCAAAAGTCCCTCATTATTTTTAAAATTTTATTAAAATAGCAATTACAAGAGGAACCAAATGACAATTTGGTTGCTGAGTCTACGATTCATGAGAATTTTGGTGGCATCAAACTTGGCTTCATAAGTCTACTGGAAAGTCACTGGTACACCTCAACGTGGGCACCGTCTTTTTCGAAACAAGCGAGCCACCGTTTTACGCATTCTTGGCCGACATTGGACAACATTTCGGGAGTAACAGAAGCACACGCATTCCTGATCCGTTCTTCTAGTGTGGGGAGGACTTGCGGCTTGGTGGCGTACACTTTGCTCTTAATGTAGCCCCACAAAAAGAAGCCCCATTCGATGGGACCACGGCGATCAATCCACCGAGCCAGGAACTGCTTATTCAGAAATGAGCGAACCTCACGCGAGTAATGAGCAGGGGCACCGTCTTGCTGGAAAATGACTTCTTGCATGTCAGCTACAGCTGACAGTTGGGGGATGCAGAACTCCTGAAGCATACGAAGGTAATTGTCTCCGTTGACGTTCACGGAATTTCCATCTTGATCCGGAAGAAGAACGGACCAATCAGCCCAGCTGAGGAGATGGCACACCAGACGACCAATTTCGGCGTGTCCCTTTCATGTTCACGGATCTCCGCAGGATTGTGAGTTCCCCAGATGCGGGTGTTGTGCCGATTGACGCGACCAAAAAGGTGGAAGAGAGCTCGTCGCTGAACCACATGTGCTCCAGGATCGATGGGTCTCTTTCGTAGTGATGCAGCAGTGTCTCACACATCTCCACCGGCAATCGTAGTCTTGAGGTTCCAGCTTCTGAACCACCTGGATCTTGTACGGATACAGCTTGAGACCACGCCGCAAAATCCGTTGGATAGATGTCGCGCTGATATTCAGTTCCGCAGCAGCTCGCCGAATGGACTTTCCTTGACTCTGAGTAAACGCCTCACGGACAGTTTCGACATTCTCCTCACTCCGCCCACTTCGAGGTCTTCCTGATCGTGGTTTGTCCTTTACGGATCCGGTCTCCATAAACTTCCGGTGGGTGGCGACGATGGTGTTCCTATCCGGTGCATAATGCTGTCCGTAGACTGCCCGGAATCGTCGCTGCACTTCGACCACAGATTGAAAAACCTCCTGCCATGCAGCGATTTTACACTTCTGCTCTAGAGTCAGCATGGTAGCAGAAGAAAACGGAGCAAAACTTCAAATGTAGACTCACAAAAATTCTCAACTACTGAGTAAGAGTTTACCACAAGATGAACGTCGTTGGTCGATTAGCTGCAAAGAAAATTGAAAATCAAATTAGTGAGGGACTTTTGAAACACCCGGTATGAAAAATTAATGCAAAGAGACATACCAAAATATTAGAATATCTTGTTAGGCAAATAAATTCATGTTTACTGAGTACTGCCAATATATTAAACCTCTCACGTTCTTCTGTAGTTATTGATCGCCAATTTGTCATAAGACACCTCTTCAGTTCGCTAATTGTTCCTGGTTTACGCTTTTGGATCTTCTGCTTAGCGATATTCCAAAGATTTTCTATCGGATTAAGATCGGGAGGATTAGCTGGCTATGGTAGTACTTCATTTTCATGATCATCAAACCACGCAGATGTTGCGCGAGTCGCATATGAGATGGAGCCAGGTCATGTTGAAAAATAAATGGTTCGTCTCCATATAGCTGTTCTGCAGACTCCAACAAGAAGTATTTTAAGATTTCTTGATAAACGTGACTATTGACAGTTTTATTTACAAATGCAAGCTCCCCCACATCATTTCCATCCATCCATGCAACCCCCCCCACTAACACACTCGTCGTAAATTTGACCGATCGCTTCAGGCAGCTTTCATAACACATTTCAGGGATACAAGGGATACAAGCGTGTAGTGGTATTTTAATTTTATCTGGTCACTACTATAAGTTATAAAAACCTATCAGTCCTTGATTAGAGATATCTTTTTATTAAGTATGGCTGTTTTATAGTCTCGTAAAATTAACGAAACACTTCAAAATTTATGAATTAGCTAATCCAGCTGGTAAATCAAGAAGTTAATTCTTTTACAAACAATTTTAGTAAGTGGAAACCAGAGTGTTTTCATATTAAGTTTCATAGACTTATTGAACTCACATTTTTAAAACATTTACTGAAAGAATTAAAATAGACATAAGTTAGCAGATGCAACAATTTTGGTTTATTTTCAATTTCTTAATAAGTAACAGTGATATTTCATAAGAGGTAATCTTGTAATGTCAGTCTTAGTTGGCTTAGTTAGGCAGATCTAGTCTGGGTGTTTTTAATAATTTTATATAATACATTTTTTTTAACTCTAAATATGCCTACGATGTTGAACCCTGTATATAAGCTTATTTCGTACGTTGAAGATCATATTTTATTATTGAAATTCCTAATTGAAACAAGAAAAAATGTAATTAAATACTTATACCCAAAACTTGGAACAAAAAATTAGTATAACCAAGCATGTACTACTATTTAAGAGTGCAATATCGTTATTTAACACCATTAAACTTTAATAAACTTAATTTTTAGTATGTCATTATTATTTCCTCTTAACGTTCTACCCAAGATTAAATTAATTAAAAATAAAATCTCACATTTTAGTATTATTATCGAAAAAGATTGTTTTTCTCTCTCGTTTCCTCGTGAGCCAAAAGTATTCGTACAGCCTCGTGTGAAATATTTATTGATTCCGTGAGTATTCTACTAACTGCAGAGGCTTTGAAGTCGTTTACATATGTCTATTCTCTCACATAAACTACAAGGGACATTGCGTAACATTCTAGCAGAGACCTTGGCACACACTTCTTTTGAATATTTAATTTTAATTCATTTCCTCTTTGAGGAGTCACCCTAAGCCTGAAAGTGGTTTACCTCTAAAACAAAACATTCGAAATGAGTGCGTAGCGTATACCAACGTCTCTACTGGAACGTTACATTCATTGTCCGTAGTAGTATAGTAGTTTATGTAAGAGGAATGTCGTATGTAAACAGCTTCACGGTCCACATTTTTGCATATTACCGAATTAATAAATATTCCACAAGGACCAGATTTTTTTATTCAGGATGCATACAATAAAATGTTTAATTTCTTCTTTATATTCACTCTTTACGTAGTTAACTTTAAACATTGTCGTTTACATCAGTTTATAAGTTATGTTCTGCTGATCTCCTGGCATAAAAGTCTCTCTCTTTAGCCTTGAACATTCTTACATAATGCGAACTTTTCCCGGCAAATCGAAGATTTTTAGGATCATACAGAAACTATTCATTTCCTCATTTCCAAATTATTAAAATTTTTAATATAAAAGAATGCTTATCTTTAACACTTGAATTGGAAAAGCGGACTTAAAGTGTGAATTTTTTATAGGGCTTCATGATTAAAAATCATATCGGCGAATAAATAAGAAATACAACGGAAATCACTTAGCTTTTTTATTAAAAATAAAATGGTGAACCATATTCTAAATCAACATTCCTCGACCCCAAATCCAAATATATACTTTTTTTTGTGGAGTCCAAATTCAGCGATAAATTGTCAGTTCCGGATCCGAATCTATTCATAATACCTTTGAAGCCGGATTTCAATCCGGATCCGGATCCGAATGACAATCTTAGAGAAATATACCCTTGAAAAATGAGAAAAGGAAGGAGAATTTTGAAAGGGGAAAAAGAAAGCATTTTTCGTAAAGGAAAAAGAAAAAAAATGAGTGAACTGCACAAACAATAATAAGAAAAAAGTGATGACCAAAAACTGGAAAATAGTGACCAGGACATTCAAA
>JAJOZX010007323.1:137500-232236 GCA_023014485.1 Bathynomus jamesi | reverse complement strand
AGTAGAGGTTTTTGTACGTTCTCTCACACTGCTTTTTAAAGACGTATACAATCCTACGACGATCATCCAATCCAAATACAACTATGCGAACATTCGTTTCCTGCTCTACCCTTCTCAACTCTTCAGGCCCCATATCACAGTCAAACTCGAGCCTGCAGTCTGTAGCCAGTTTATGTGCACGCTGTACAACCGTCGACAACCAAATTTTTTTGGCCACTGTATTTAGTACAATAAATATATGAGCCAAGACTATTGCTATAAAGCCGCAACCGCGATCGAGGTTTGTGTGGTTTCTGAATATTTGATAACTGCCAAAGTTACGAGTATAAGGCAGTGATTTTCAACCAGTGTCCCGACACTTTAGTGTGTCGCCGATTTTCCCAGGTGTGTCGCGAAATTATCCAAGGTTTCGAGTTGTTTAGGTTATTCATGTATTTTTAATTACTTATCACATATTTCTCCAAATATAAACAAAATATGTAGTTATCATCAAGTTCAAGTATCTCATTAAATAAATGTTTTCTTCGCAATGCGCTTTTTTACTCATTGCTGTTAATTATTTCTTTGATTGTCACTATACTTTTAACTTTTCTATAAATAAACTTTAAAAAATGGTGTGTCGGATCCTTTTTGATACATCAAAAGTGTGTCGCCATCATAAAAAGGTTGGAAATCACTGGTATAAGGTGTGGCCGTATCTCCCGCAACACGGAAAACGTGTTCTATACCTATCGTGAAGTTGACCATGTTAAATTCGGTGGTGCTTTGAGAGGCTTGCATTAAATGTCCCAAAATGTAATCTACATCTACAGCAGCCAAACACCTGTAGGGTATTACTACCCAAAAATCATCTATCTCCATCATCTGACCCGAACCCGAGGGACAGTCGCGTCCTGGCTTCACGTCCCACACTGCTCTGAAGGGCAAACTCCACAATACGATCAACTACGCGCCGCAGTCCGTGTTCAACACCACTGCTATACATGGATCGCGGGTCGATCATGACTACGTACCGGTTTCTAGTCAGGGCTCGGGTGGGGGTGGCACTGCGCAACAGCTCGAATGTTATGCTACTGTCTACAGAATGAGATGTTGCTGACGAGGTGGAGGGCACGGGTGGTATTGAATAGGAATAAGGGAGCACAGTTTTATTTGTAGAAAGAGCTACTGTAGGGGTTGTGCTGTAAGACGTAGAGGGTAGGGTTTCTCATATTGGGGGGGGGGCTCTTTGTCACGGGATTCCGGGACAAAATTGGATTTCATCCCGGAATCCCAGAATTTCCCGGGAAATTTGATTGGATCTAATTTGTGTAGTTATCAAATTATATCTAATTATCTAACCTATGTGATATACTTTATCAATACGTTTTCGAAAATCCCACCGTCAACCTCAATGCACTTTGCATATACACACGAGGGTAATTCAGTAAGTATCCGCACTTTTTATTTTCACAATTTTATTTTCACATCTGATAGATTATAAACATATCACTTCTCAACAGTCTCCCTGTTTCTCCATACACTTAGTCCAGCGATCTACAAGCTTCCTAATGCCATCACAAAACAATGTTTTAGCTGTGTGCGTAGCCAGTCATGCACCGCCTCCTTCAGGTCATCATCGCCTTGGAATCGCTGACCTCTCAAAGCGTCGTTTAGTGGTCTAAACAGGTAAAAATCCGAAGGTGCCAGGTCTGGACTATAGGCCGAATGGTCGAGAACTTCAAATTTAAGTTCTTGAGAGCATTTTCTAGTCTGTGCAGCGGTATGAAGGCGCGCATTGTCGTGTAACAGAATAACACCTTCCGACAATCTCCCTCTCCGTTTTGTACGAATTGCTTGCTTTAACTCATTCCGAAGCATGTCAGAATACGATGCACTTGTTACTGTAGTTCCACTCTCTAGATAATGTTCAAGGATAGGGCCTCGTGTATCTCAAAACAGTGTTAGCATAACTTTACCTGTTGACGGCTGCGCTTTGAACTTCCTTGCAACGGGAGATGTTGGATGTTGGATCTCCCGTTGATGTACTTTATTGACTGAGTTCTCTGAAGAGAGCAAGGCTCGAAGAAGAAGATAAAAAACTTTCTTTTACTGTAATTTACTGCGAAAATGTACAGGTAATGCTCAGCCTCTAAGTTAGATCAGACTTTTACAGGGGGAGAGGTTCGACCTTTCGACTATGGCTCAGGCCGGAATTTAAAACGAGGAGGTTCCAACCTCCTCGCTGAAGGACTAAGACAGGAATGAATTAATTTACAATACAAGAAATAAATAAGTCTAAATTTTGAGGGAGTGCAGTTGAAGGTTAAGCTTCCCCCTTTGAAGAATCTGCGAATTACTTCATCTTAAATAAAAAAAATTTATATAAAAGAAATGTAACAAAAATAATTTGACGATTATACATTTTTGGGTGACGACTTCACGTCGGAGTCATACGTTGAGTACAGCTTAAGTACATTATTAAGTACATTGTAATTTTGGTTTACTGCAACTATGATTATAATTATCAATTAATTCACATTCACTTATTATCGTTAATAACAGTTTCATTAAAGTACATTAATTACATCATAATAAATTATTACAGTTAATTATAATTTTATAGTGTTTTATATTTATATTAGCATAACTATTATTTTAGGATTTAAATTAGGTAATCAGGGACGTATTGGGAAAGATGGAATAGGAGTATAACACAAAGTACATGGGCACACATATATAACATAACACATAATAATGTTTCGAATCAGGAGCAGCAAGGGAGGTGTCAGACTCAGAAGCTCGCTTTTGGCGATGTGCGTTTGTGCGCGCTTTTAATTCGTTCGAAGGTTATTAACATATACAGGCCATTTATGCCTTCTAAGCCAACTGGCTGATTAGGACCTTATAAGACAGCGGTCGCTCGGATGAACGCTCATTATGCGCCTGGCTGGAGCCAGGCGAACACCCCTCTCTTCCTTAGGTTAAGGCTTAGGTTAGGTTTCCGTTTAGGGGTTGAGGACGTCCTACCTTCTCACCCAAAGACACTCCTCCTTCTCCTTTTTCTCCCTCTTAGGTTAAGGTTACCTGTTTGTGGGAGGTCATCCTCCCTTCTCCCCCCAAAGCTCCCTCCCCCTTCATTGCAGCTTGGGGGATAACCCCTTCCCCTTTGCAGCATTGACTTGTTGCAAGACCCCCCTCTCCCCTTTGTTGCATAACCTCTTGCAACATCCCCCTCCCCCTTTGCAACATTAATCAACATTTATTACAATTGCGTTGCACTCTAACCTTTTGCGGGCATACTACTTGGGTGGTTCAACCCACACAGCTGTTCTTGACCGGGTGGAATCAGAGGCTTTTCGTCTCATCAATTCCTCGCCTCTTACTTATTGTAAGGAGAGCACGCAGTACCAGACTTTCTACACTTTCTCATTCCTTTTCTGTCCAACTATTTAATGCAAGGGTTAATCGGTATTTTCAGTCTTTTATCTACTCAACCGGTCAACTCTGGAACAATCTTCCTCAATCCATCTTTCCTCCTGTCTATGACATCCCATCTTTCAAACGCAGAGTGTCTAGGCATCTCGAAAATCCCGGAGTTTGATTTTTGGCTCTCTTCTTCTTCTTCTATAGAATGGGGGCTTTCTCGGGCATTTGCCCTTGGCCCCTCCTTCCTGCATAAAAAAAGAGGGCGGTAAGGTCACTTATCGAGAAAAATAAGTTACCTTACATTAGGTGCAGCGGGCTCATCACTGTGTTTTCTTGGTGAGTTAACAAAATTGAGGATAATAGTAAATTTATTTTTATTCGGGTTCATTTAGCTTTGCTCGAGTCGACACCGAACAATGATATCCAAATTTAAAAAGTAACTCGGCAAACTATGACGATTAAGACAGACACATCCCTTACAAGTTAATTCCGATTTACTATTTCGGTTTATAGACTTTCGAACACTATAATGTCCCAAACAACAAAGATATATTGTTCTAATGGCTGAGGAATTAATTAATATTTGGCCCAATATTAGCTGAATATTGGGGTCAAATAGGCCATTCGATTTTGTTATTACCAGGATATGTTTCAGTGCTTAGGCAAACATTAACGAAGTCTACTACGGACGGAATATATATAGGCCCATATAATAATGAATCATTTTGGGGTATACAGGACACAAAAATAGTTATAAAGGATTTAAAGTGCGGGTTATACTTTTATATTAGGCTAGGCGAGAGCAATTCAGGTAAGGAGAGGTCATATAGAAGTTAGGTTACGGCAACAAGATTCGCTTCGAATCCTGAAAACGAAATTTTATTTCAATTAAAATGTGCTTGCGGTGTAATGATGGGATTGTTTAACCTCTTTCGCAATATCTGAAGTCATACGACAGAGGAATCTACAACTTTACGTGGGATCCGAACCAGGAGTCGCTACATAATATGGACGCAGAGAACGGTCTTCCATCCAACTATTCCCCATACCCACTATCGTTTAACTTCGCCGATCAACGGGAAGCGATGTTACGACATTGACCACGATGTAGCCGTGCTTGCAGTGTTGTGGAATTTAATGATGCAGGAATTTTGCAATGAATAGAATTATTAAGAATTTCTTAATCAAAGAACCTTAACAAGGTAACACTCATTAATGCATTGTCATACTCGATCTTATTTTGTTACGTTATGAAGAAAGAATGTTAAACACCGAAGTAATGTATCTGCTTTTCTTGTATACCTCAGTAGTATGGGCGCATTTGGGGAGACAGACAATGGATAAATCAAACAGACATAAGTAATTACTGTGTGTGTGTGTGTGTGTGTGTGTATATATATATATATATATATGTTAACCCCTCCGTCTATGGCCCTGGGGTGGTTCCAATCGACGGGGGTTCTGGTTGGGAGGCAGCAACGGATATTTTCTCTTGATACTTTTCTTCTATAATATTCTAATTTCTTTCTCTCGCTATAGGGTCGACAGTTGTTAATTCTCCTCTTTCTATAATACTCTGATACTTTCTCTTGGTACTAAACTTATCGACTTTACTGACTAAATTCCTGAAGAGAACAAGGCTCGAAGGAAAAGATAAAAAAACTTTCTTTAACTGTAGTTTACTTCTAAAATGTACAGGTAGTGCTCTGAATTTACAGGGGTAGAGGTTCGACCTCTTTCGACCATGGCTGAGGCCGGAATCTAAAAATTAAGGAGGCAAGGGGCCTCTGCCCCCTCCTCGCAGCGAAGCTGCTAACAAGGGAGTCTCGTAGTAGTGACCAAAGAAGTATTGAAGTGAAGTTAATTTTACAATTACATATATCATATAAGTCTAAATGTTGGGGGAATGCAGTTGAAGGTTAAGTTCCCCCCTTTTAAACACATGATCAGATGAAAGATTCCAAATAAAAATTTTAAAAAAAAAATCGTATTTTTCGCCGAGTATACATTTCTGAAGGCGATATAATTTCGTAGCAGTACATAAGTACAGTCTAAGTACATCATTGAGTAAGTATTAATTTTGGTTCATTACAATTACGATTACAATTACCAATTAATTCATATTCCACTTAGTATCGTTAATTACAATTCCATTTAAAGTACATTATATATTAAACTATTATTTTGTCATTAATTACAGTTTCATTACATTACATTATATTAAATTAAAGTATTACAGTTAATTACAATTAAACAGTTACTATAATTTTGTTTTGTTTTTACAGTGTTTCATATTAATAGACAATTAAGATGTTAGAAATATAATACAAAGTACATGGGCACATACGGTATGTATTTATATACAACATAATGTTATATTATGTTATAATATGTTATAAATTTGAATCAAAGCGAGAGGAGATTTTTATCTTAGAAGCGTTCGCTTCTGTCGTAGTTAGCGGAATTTGATCACTTGACTAAGCGTTTTCGAGTTCATTGCGGGAGGTGAAATAATAAAAAATAAAAAATAAAAATAATACACGTGAACATATGTACATGTACGTAACTATGTACGTAATCATGATCATCAGGGGACAAGTACGAATGCACAAAGTATTGTACACATATGGGTAGTCATACAACAGGTTGACAATGAAAGACAATAGGTAGCTGAATGAATGAGTAATAAAATTAACAAAAGATAAAGGTCAAGAAAGGACATGGATGTACGAATGAACAACGTATAAATAATGGGAGGATTTAAAAGGAACGAATTAGAGAAAAAGAGTGGTAATAAGGACTAAGTACACTCCGGTAGATGCAAGACAATCATAATTAATTATATTACTGTAACTTCTATAACAAATGAAAAATGGAAATATGGATACGACTAAACCACAGAAATGGTAGGTCGCATGGTTGTGACACTGAAACAAAAATAGAAAGCAACAAATAAAAATTCTATCCAAACTCACGTTAAGCGATTTTGGTTCTCATGTAAAAATGAATATTGATTATTCATTGTTCATTTTTACATTGCTCTCCCCTTTAAAATTATATTTATACAATAATATATTAGGGTACAATTAATACAATACAATAACATAAAGCTAACATCCTAACGAATTCAAGTTAGATGATGACGAATTTTTCTTTTACATTACAAATTTTATACAGAACAAGTGAGTTCGTGTGGTTGGGTACAATGCAGAGTAAATAGAAAATCAAATCTAATTTTAGACAACCCTTTAATTTAAACAATCAATGATAGTTTTAAATTTTCAACAAAAATTTTAATTCTGTTTAATTTTTAACAAAAATTTATTTTCTGTGGGGAAAATTACATACGTAATGAATAGTGGGTAAAAGGGAGAATATAAATTTTAAAGCAGGAATTTTCAAAGTTACCATGATCAATTGATCATACAATCTATAAACTAGTTTTTTCTTAACTATTGTTGGTAAAAATCGAATTACGTAATGGATGATGTATAGACCTTTGGTCTAGTGTGTATTTGTGTGTATTAGATACAGAGTGTAGTGGTTGGTGATATGTCCAAATGGGGAAAAGGGATTTATTGTTGAAGTTATACGTAAATGCGCATATGTATATATACATGTACGGAGAACATGAGTATTTAGTATGTGGATTATGATTATGTTCGTATATATATTTATATACACACTTTAAGGAACAAATTAGCATTGGTTAAAATAACTTAAGAAATACATGAGCAAAATTTTATATATAGTAAGCAAAATGATTAAGATTAAATAGCATAGTTACTTACACGCAATGAAATAGTTTATTGTGATATCCAATGGTTTTAGCACAAGGTTTGTGCATATATAGGATATATAGTGTGCATACGTGTGTGTGTGTGTGTGTGTGTGTGTGTGTGTGTGTGTGTAAGGATTCGGAAAGTTTTTGAATTACTAAAGTTTAAAATAATGTATAATCTATATATTATAATAAGAGAGCTGTCCGTCTGTCCGTCTGTCCGTCTGTCCGTCACACTTTCAGAAATTGTGAGAAAAAATTGTGAGAAAAAAATTCAGAAATTGTATTACGGGCGGCAATGTGAAGCTCAAGATTTTCATGACTGTGTTCTTTTCTGTAGTTTAGCAATGGGGGAAGGGTGGGGGTAATGGGGGAGGGGGTTAGCCCCCAAGTTGTATGAATGGGGGTGAGGAGGTTTTGGGAGATACCAGATTCAGAAATGTTGACGCAATGTGAAGCTCAAAATTTTCACGGCTGGGTTCTTTTTTTGTAGTTTAGCCTGTCTAACCGTCAGCGAAGCGGCGGGAACTGTACTAGTCTATACTATAATAAGAGAGCTGTCCGTCCGTCACACTTTCAGAAATTGTGAGGAAAAATTGTGAGAAAAAATTCAGAAATTGTATTACGGGCGGCAATGTGAAGCTCAAGATTTTCATGACTGTGTTCTTTTCTGTAGTTTAGCCTGTCTGTTTGTCTGTTTGTGAAATTTATCCCGGGCAGTAATGGGGGAAGGGTAGGGGTGGGGTAATGAGGGATGGGTGGGGTAATGGGGAGGGGTGGGGGTAATGGGGGAGGGGTTAGCCCCCAAGTTGCATGAATGGGGGTGAGGAGGTTTTGGGAGATACCAGATTCAGAAATGTTGACACAATGTGAAGCTCAAAATTTTCACGGCTGCGTTCTTTTGTGTAGTTTAGCCTGTCTAACCGTCAGCGAAGCGACGGGAACTGTACTAGTAATTTTAAAAATGGGAGTACGATTATAAAATATTTTAAGTTTAAGTCAATTATTGTTATTATTATTATTATTATTATTATTATTACTAGTACAGTTCCCGTCGCTTCGCTGACGGTTAGACAGGCTAAACTACACAAAAGAACGCAGCCGTGAAAATTTTGAGCTTCACATTGCCGCCCGTAATACAATTTCTGAATTTTTTTCTCACAATTTTTTCTCACAATTTCTGAAAGTGTGACGGACGGACGGACGGACGGACAGACGGACGGACAGACGGACGGACAGACGGACGGACAGACAGCTCTCTTATTATAGTATAGATTATTTATTATTATAAAATCCTTTAAGTTGAAGGTCGATTATTATTGAAATCTAATTACAGATAGTATTAATGATGGTGTATGCGTATAAGTTTTAATGAATTCGAATATGTGTCAAAAGTAATAAAATTCAATCGGAATTATCGATTTTATGTAATTAATCAGTTGCGCGTATTAAGGTAGTTAAAATAAATACGCACTTAAAAGAACTTACAATTAATGAAAGTAAATCTAGCGGTAAAAATTAAATTTTGAAGATGGAATTAAATTCGACTAGTAACATTCCTAGCTATATATGAACTATATAACCATTAACATTAACCAGAAGTATCGGTACGATAATTGAATTAAGAAAATTAAGAATACAAATTAAAAATAGAAATCAATTATGCATTTTAATGAACTAAACATATAATATTCTTAAAAATAAAAAATAAATTGAGCCATAGATGAATTTCGGCCAAGAATAAAAAAGAAGTTATTGAAATGGAAGGAAAGCATTTCGAACAATTTTTTTAATAATTTTGGATAAATTTTACATTAAAAATTATTTTTATAAAAAAATATTAAAAAGGTTTCATAATTTTTGCATGTTAAGTAGAAAAATCATACTCTTTCGTTAAATGTTGATAGAATTTGAATTATTTGATATTTTAGTCTGAAAACTTGTTTGCATATAGATAAATACATATGTTTTATTGTGTAGAAGTTTAATTAAAAGTAAATTACAAAAAAAGTTAAAAACACAACTGAAATTTAGGGTATGTGTGGTCATACGGGTAAATTTCCCGACCGTACAGAGCAGGATAAATTAGGTACATGATCGATAAATTATTACACTATTACTGTCATCATATAATTACAATAATTATAAAACTCGTTACAAACACTTGTAAAAACGGTTTTGGTTGCAGACAATAAAATATGTCATTTTACCTATATATTTATATACGCAACAATGGCATGCAAAGAAAAGACAAATCGGTCAATTTCCTTCTTACAAACAAAAAAAGACGGTTAAATTAAAGACAACCTGCCAATTCAGGTTGAATTAAATTCTCTTTTACAAAAAGGAAGGTTGACTTAAATTATCTTAAATTACATTCTCTTAAACTAATTTCTCTTAAACAACGAAAAAAATTGAATTCAATTGACTGCATTGAAATGACAGGATTTCAAAACTGACTTGGGACTTCAAAACTGACTTGGGACTTCAAAACTGACTTGAAATAAAACTGACTTCAAAACTGACTAAAACTGACTTGAAACTGACTTCAAAACTGAGACTTGAAACTAACTTGAAATAAAACTGACTTTGAAATTGACTTCAAAACTGACTGAAACTGAATTCAAAACTGACTGAAACTGACTTCAAAACTGACTGAAACTGACTTCAAAACTGACTTCAAAACTTACTGAAACTGACTTCAAAACTTACTGACTTGAAATAAAACTGAGACTGGAAATTGACTGAGACTGGAAATTGACTGAGACTGGAAATTGAAACTGACTTGCAACTGAAACTGACTTGCAACTGAAACTGACTTGCCCTTGAACTGCTATCAAGTGGAGACTATTAATCTCTGGGGTTTGGTTGTCCCTCTTGGATACAACCAACTGACTGGAAACTGACTGACTGAAAACTGAAATTGACTGCACTCGAACTTCTACCAAGTGAAGTCTACTATTCTCTGGGTTTTGGTTGTCCCTCTTGGATCCAACCAACTGAAACTGTCTGAAAACTGAAAATGACTGCACTTGAACTGCTATCATGTGAAGTCTATTATTCTCTGGGTTTGGTTGTCCCTCTTGGTGCAACCGACTTACTTGAACTGCTATCAAGTATATAACTCTCTGGGGTTTGGTTGTCCCTCTTGGATACAACCAACTGAATCTGAAAACTGATTTGCAACTTATTTGCAACTAAAACTGACTCGAAACTACTTCAAGTATCTCTATAAATCTCTATAAACTCTCTATAAACTCTCTTTCTTAATTTGCAAGTCAATTCAATTCAATAATTTGAAAAAAATTGTAAACAAAAATAAAAAATGTAAACATTTCACTCGAATGTACGCGAAGGTACAATAATATTATGTTTGGTACATAAAATAAAAATATTCTATACTAACTGTAATAGTGAAAATAACTGAAAATCAACTTCTGTGACAATACCTCTATGACAATTAACCTCTGTGACAATTAACCTCTGTGACAATAACTCTAAAAATCAACTTTTGTGACTTTAACTCTGTGACTTTAACTCTGTGACAATAACCTTCTGTGAAAATTACTGTTTCAATAAAAAAAAATGTATCACTGATGTCTGAAATGTTCACTGTGTTTCTTGTAAATTCTGACTTGATACTCGTTATTAACTGTTAATAATACTGACTTTTCAAATGTTTACAAATTTCTTAAAAAAAAACAACTCTGTACTTAACATTTATACGGCGAAATCCTTAGAGACCCTGAAGACGTCTTGCTGGCTACTTGTTCTTGGATGAAAACTAGGCGTGGAGAACTTGGAGTCATTACACACCGGTTCAACGGTGGATGTTACGAACTGGAAGTCGTGACACGCCGGTCAACTGGTTTTATCCTGATGCAGGGTAATTTCTATCCCGGTCAAAGAGTGGCCACTTGTTAAAATCCTCTTGTTAAAATCCTCTTCTTCTATGTGCTTGGTTGGTTCTAGTTCCGGGGGTTCTGGAAGACTGGAAGAATCCTGGATGCAGGCGTCGTCAGTTTCTTATCCTGGTTAAAGGGTCGCCAATTTGTTAAAATCCTGATGCAGGGTAATTTCTATCCTGGCCAAAGAGTGGCCACTTGTTAAAATCTTCTTGTTAAAATCCTCTTCTTCTATGTGCTTGGGGTGCTAGTTTTTTTTTTATCCTGCGGCAGGGTTGCAGGCCTGTTATGCCAATATCTTCTATGTGCTTGGGTCGTCTTGATTTTTATCCTGATGCAGGGTCGCCAGACTGTTAACCTCTCCTTTTATGGCCCTGAGTCGGTTCGAATCGACTGGAGTTCTGGTTGGGAGGCAGCAACGAATATTTTCTCTTGATACTTTTCTTCTATAATATTCTAATTTCTTTCTCTGGCTATAGGGTCGACAGTTGTTAATTCTCCTCTTTCTATAATTAGGCTGACCATATTTCCTTGAGACAAAAACGGGACATTGGGATGGCAAAAAAGGGACGGGGTTATGTAATATTCTGTATTCATGAAAAAGTAAGTACATAAACCGGGACAAAATTGACATTTTTATTAAAACGACGGGACGGCCAGGAAATATAAAACAAACGGTACTGTCCCGTTCAAAACGGTACGTATGGTCAGCCTATCTATAATACTCTGATACTTTCTCTTGGTACTAAACTTATCGACTTTACTGACTAAATTCCTGAAGAGAACAAGGCTCGAAGGAAAAGATAAAAAAAACTTTCTTTAACTGTAGTTTACTTCTAAAATGTACAGGTAGTGCTCTGAATTTACAGGGGTAGAGGTTCGACCTCTTTCGACCATGGCTGAGGCCGGAATCTAAAAATTAAGGAGGCAAGGGGTCTCTGCCCCCTCCTCGCAGCGAAGCTGCTAACAAGGGAGTCTCGTAGTAGTGACCAAAGAAGTATTGAAGTGAAGTTAATTTTACAATTACATATATCATATAAGTCTAAATGTTGGGGGAATGCAGTTGAAGGTTAAGTTCCCCCCTTTTAAACACATGATCAGATGAAAGATTCCAAATAAAAATTTTAAAAAAAAAATCGTATTTTTCGCCGAGTATACATTTCTGAAGGCGATATAATTTCGTAGTAGTACATAAGTACAGTCTAAGTACATCATTGAGTAAGTATTAATTTTGGTTCATTACAATTACGATTACAATTACCAATATTCATATTCCACTTAGTATCGTTAATTACAATTCCATTTAAAGTACATTATATATTAAACTATTATTTTATCATTAATTACAGTTTCATTAAAGTACATTACATTATATATATATATATATAATACAAATTACATGGGCACATACGGTATGTATTTATATACAACATAATATGTTATATTATGTTATAATATGTTATAAATTTGAATCAAAGCGAGAGGAGATTTTTATCTTAGAAGCGTTCGCTTCTGCCGTAGTTAGCGGAATTTGATCACTTGACTAAGCGTTTTCGAGTTCATTGCGGGAGGTGAAAGAATAAAAAATAAAAAATAAAATAATACACGTGAACGTATGTACATCTACGTAACTATGCACGTAATCATGATCATCAGGGGACAAGTACGAATGCACAAAGTATTGTACACATATGGGTAGTCATACAACAGGTAGCTGAATGAATGAGTAATAAAATTAACAAAAGATAAAGGTCAAGAAAGGACATGGATGTACGAATTAACATCGTATAAATAATGGGAGGATTTAAAAGGAACGAATTAGAGACAAAGAGTGGTAATAAGGACTAAGTACACTACGGGTTAGATGGAAGACAATCATAATTAATTATAGTAACTTCTATAACAAATGAAAAATGGAAATACGGATACGACTAAACCACAGAAATGGTAGGTCGCATGGTTGTGACACTGAAACAAAAATAGAAAGCAACAAATAAAAGTTCTATCCAAACTCGCGTTAAGCGATTTTGGTTCTCATGTAAAAATGAATATTGATTATTCATTGTTCATTTTCACACACACACACACACACACACACACACACACATATATATATATATATATATATATATATATATATATATATATCACAGAGAATACATGGATTTAGAATAATGGAATTAGGACATTTTTGAGAAGAGTTACGATTTCTTCCTCTTGTTGTATAAAGCGTTCAGAATTTCAGAGTATGCAACTTTCAGGTTTGCTTAAATAATCGGAAGCGACCATGTAGTGAAAGATCCTTACTTGAATTATTTTTGAAGATGTGCTTTGAACTTCTTTGGTGGTATTGTCCCATGAAGGACTGGTGCTATATTTAGTCAACAATCTTTGCTACGATGCTAAATACTAGAGTTATACCTTGTAAAGGCCATTCCACGTTTTCTATTAACTGGAAATTATGAGAAAGTTTTTTTTTTGGCCAAACCTACTTATTTGGATATTGCGTTTTTATGTATATATTTATAACTTAACTGCTACTGGTCTGAAAAGTTACTGCGGGAAATATATAGCAATATTGGGTTAGAATTGAAAGAGGCTTTTATTGTGAAAGGAATTGATATCAGTTTGTTTAATTTAAATACTCTTAACCTGTGTACATATATATAATAATAACAATAAATCAATATTAGTAATAATGTTTAAGTGGATGTTTAGATGAGGATAACATATTTGCTTTTAATTTTAAAGCCTCATCACACAGTTTGATGTAGCTTGTGAGAGGAATGGTTCGTTTACAGGTATACGACTTAAAATAGATACATTTTAACTGGCTTGAGCTATATGGCAATGAATGAAGACGTGTTGGTAATTGAATTTATGAAATATAAATTGCATGTATCTGCATGTTCATCCTAATCTTTTTAAAAAGTCTGATATATATATATATATATATATATATATAATGATAAACAAATAATAATGTTTAAGATGGTAATTGATGGTAAATAATAATAGCTATATTCGCTAAACGCCTGTATGTTAGCTTAACTGTAAAATGTAACTTATATTAATAATAGTTTCTGTCATGTGGACTATTGTCTGCCAATAAGCCTTTTTCATTTTAATGTGATTGAGTCATATAAAGACAGTTATTAGTAAGAAGATCTCTCTTACAAAGTTGTCACTCGCAGCCCTGTGTAATTTATAGTCAATAATTGATAGCAATAATAATGATAATAAATATTTCTCGTTACAGTTAAATTACTAGAAAAAATTACATACGTTTAAAATTGATTATTATTAATTAGCCTGGAAAATCTGGCAAGATTGTGAACTGCGTTGCCTATTATAATTAACGTACTTAGCAAAGAATTATGCAAATACTGTACATTAAATCAGTAAAACTTATCAAATATATATATATATATATATATATATATATATATATATATTTGCAACATTCACTCGTTTCACGTGCTTAATTGTGAAATTCATATATATATATATATATATATATATATACATGCTAAGCAAATAATATTGTTTAAGATGGTTATGGAGGGTAAATAATAATATTTATGTTGGCTAAACTTTACAATATATCTTAATAGTTTTTATCTTATGGACTATATCCTGCTAATAAGCCTTTTCAATTCATTTCACTTCGCTTCACTTCATATTAGTGTAGAATAAACAAATTTTAATTAGGAAAAGCAAAAGTTACCCCTATAATTGAAAATAAAATGTTTTATTTTAATTTTATTTAATTTTTTTATTTAAATTTTCATAATACAAATATTAATCAAAGAAATTGCTTTTGATTTAAAGCATGTTTAGTCTGAGTTTCTAATTTGTGATGTTTGTAATTTGTTAATATGTGAAAATGGAATTACAAATGAGTAGGTAATGTGGTATTAAGATATAATAATATGGTTTGAGGTCGGTAGATAGTCTCGATAGGCCTATTAAACCTTTTTCAGATATTTATTTTAAGTTTTCATTTCTAATGTTTAAGGGTATAAGCTCAAAATTGAGTGTCAAAATCTGTCTTTGTCTGCTTTTGTCTTTGTTTGTTTGTTTGTCTCATGAAAGACCTTGAAAGAATCCCACAGGTCAGAAGAATTTTTTTCTCGTGAAAGAAGGCGAGGATGAATGCTTTTTTTTTCCCCAAGGCAGTGATGAATTTTTTTTTTTAAGGAAGGTGGAGACAAATCCTTTCCCCCCCTCCCCCCCTGGGCGATGATGATTTTTTAATTTAATTTTTTTTTAAGGACCATGAAAGACCTTATAAAGGAGGGACGTCATGAAGGACGGTGGGGAGAGGGGGATTTTCAAATTGATCCATTGTCTGTCTCCCCAAATGCGCCCATACTACTTACCTCAGATAGACTATTTCTTTTACCAAGTGCCCATTCTGAATAGCGAAATTAAAGACGAAAAACGGCTGATTCCCAAGTCTTCAGTGTGGCTTAGCAGTCAAGCCGAGGAAGAGGTTGTTATCGTTATTAATTTTGTTGTTTTTTTCTATTGTCGTCGTTACTGTTTTGAGAATGGTAAAGTCCAAATTAGAGCCACATCCCAGGGACAATGCGTCTTTTTTATCCAAAATGAACTGGTACGTTGTTATCGATCATGTAAAACATATCGTATTGAATATTACAAATTATTATAAGTATCGTGTAATAAATGTCATATTGTGGAACTATTTTACGTGTAACCGATTAAAATTATTTAACTAATAATAACCACTAACAATAATGACGATCCAAAATCAAATTAGTGTTCGAAAGGCAGTACAGTACCGGCACAAAATTTTAAGTACTAGCTACATCCAAAACTTTGCCAAATGAAGGAATGAGAGTTACATTTGAGGCTCTCAGAGGAGGAAATGGCTAAGCGACAAAAGTAGAAACGTTAGAAAACGCAGTTAAACGTGGTACCAATTTGAAAGTGACGTCATAACTTTTGAGGCTATTTCGACGAAATATCTTCAGAAGTTTTCGATTTTAAGTTCGCTTCTGGATTATTCCAAATATCAACGGCATCGTATGAGGCGGATCTCCACGTTTTAAGTGCTAATTTAAATTTTTTGAAGTAATGGTTATTATGACTTAGATTTTTTGAATGGTTTACTTGGTTGTCTGATATAATTTCCATAATTATCAAGGAGTTTTCCTTATAGAATATTGGCTAATATTAAGTTTTGCGGACAATAGATTTCGGTGATCCGCCCATTTCATACTTCGAGCCATTCAAGGTGACTCTTACATTTATGTTCGGTTACAATTGGTTAGGTGGTCGTTCTAGTTTGGTTTAATACTTACCAAAAAATTTTATGTTAGTAGATATTCAATTTGTGCATGTTGAATGAATGTATCAATATTCAATAATTATCATAAATAAATAAAGGAATATTAAAGTTAGTTCCCAAACAAAATACGATGATACTCCCTTCTTGTTTGTAAATATTTGAAACAACAATTCTTAGAGAAAAGGGAAGCCTAAATATATAAAATTTGGACATTCTGAGATGGCAGATGTACAACGATTCCTCACTACATCGAAGAGTGAACACACGACTCACGAGGTGTTTTAGCCGGCTTTTAAAGATAATCGTGTTAACGTTATTAGTATAATTTGTTCGTATAAAATTGAGTTTGACTCGTATTGGACTCGGATAAATTTGACAAGAACCGTGTTGCAGGTAACTTTCATACAATCACCAGGTTCTTTGACTATTACATAATGTTCTTCGTACTCCATTCCCTTCTTTGTCTTAGTTTGATCTTTTCTACCATCAAATCCGATGCCTTCAATCTGTGTGTTGTCTGATTTCACTTTGATTATGTTCTTTTTATCCACACGTATTCTTTCTCTTTCCACTTTTTTCCTATCCAACATATTGGTTTCGTCTAATATTCCCATATCCTTCAAAGCTGCATTTACTATAGCTGCAGTAGCTCTGTAACTTACACGGTATCTATCTGCTGTTATTGCTAAGTTATCATAAATAATTCTGTTCTGATGGTTTTCTCTCAGCTCAAAATCCGGAACAAAGTCAATATCGTCGCTGTCATCATCAATTTCTATGCTCTCATCTTCCATAATATGTAAAGGGTCCAGTTTGCTGGTTGAGGCGACATTCATATCTAGGCTTATCTTGGCTCTTCTTTCTAATCCTTTAACTCTATCGTGAGTCCTTTTTTAGCGGAAGTCGTTACTCTGTCGATTGGTCCTAGTTGTTTTTTTCTTTGTTTCTGCCCCACAAAAGACTCCCACTCAATCATTGGAACTCTAATATCACATCTGCAATCCGTTCGATTGATTTTTTATCGTAACAAGTACAAGTGCAAATATCAAACATTTCATCGAATGTCTCCACCTTCTGCTGAAAACTGTTGTTTCTTTATTTTCATGGTACTTTATTTAGCTTTGCTGCAGATTCTATTAATCGTTCAACTTTTATAGCTATTCCTTCAAATCCTATATGTGGAAAGGAAAACTTCTCCCAAATGGCTTCCACATCTTTAGTGACAATTTTGTAACATTCTTTTGCTGTTGTAGAACCTTTCGAAATCAGTTCTTCTCGTTTTCTTACCAATAAATAATGTCTAAATACGTCAGCCTTTGAAGGAGTCATTGAAGGTGGAAATTCTGCAGGGTGACCAAATGTTGAATTGTGCGTTTTGCTTCTTGTCGCCATGATTTCACTTATTTAGGCCTAGTAGCATTAATAACAAGAAACTAATCTTTAAATTCTAGCAATTAAATCATTCAATCTGAATGTAATATATCAATCCGAAAATAACAATCTGAAACTAAACAAAAAAACGTGACAATAATTTATATAATTCATCTAATCTATCTAAATTAATCTATGTAATCTATTCAATCTATCTAAAACTCTATCTAAATAATCTATCCAAATTAATCTAATCTACTTAATAAGACTTAATATAATGCATGATTGTCACATTTGGGGTTTATATCTGTGGAGAGAGTAAAATGGGGGGATGCTATGGAAGGGGTAAGGGGGGAGTCGCATATACTCATTTGTTTTACAAGATGTTGAGATCATCATTTCCAACTACGTGCATACTATGGAATTGGAGAAACTCGATTTTTTATGTTTCGACCCCCCCCCCCCCCCTCCCTAAATTATATATACTCGTATATTGGTCAAGACATCCTTGAAAATTCTTTATTATTAAGCCGACATTTCGGGCTATCTGAAAATGTATTATCCAAGCATTTCTAAAATAAATTGCTTGCATGTCCGCGCTGTAAAAGTAGCACTTACGTTGGGCTTACCAAAGAAACTGGGTTCACTGGGGTATATTAGTTCTTGGACTTTGTGCCCTCTAACTACCAATATTGGGAAAGTTCCTTTATTTCAAGCTTTTAAAATACTGCGTGATGCCCCTGACAGTCACTTCTTGTTAATGCTGTAATCGTTATGTATTACCCTCTAACGCCGACTGAGTCGAATACTTAGCGTTTCAAATACACGCATTTAGACTTAACCCTACAAAAACATTCGGCGTTAAGGGTTAAGAAGATTTCGACTATCTCTCAGTAGTGACCCCCACTTCTTTCCCTCTTTTAATTACATAGTCTAACCAACCAACCAACCAACAAATCAATCAATTACTTATAATAGTATATCCCCAATTATTATTGGAAGTCAATGGTTTTCCTTGTTTGTGACCTGTTCATCCAATATTTTTATCCTCAACATTTAACCGATATATTTGTACATTGTTTAATTACATTTGGGTAAGGTTATTGTAATTTTTTGTTTAAAGTTTTAGGTTTTATTTCCTTTTTTTTAGTCTATAGTAGTTGTGGTGTTAGTACGCTTATATGGAAAAAACCACAACATGGTATCGTATGTGATACCTTTATTTCATAATTAATATAAATTATTAATTAATTGAATTCATTATCTATACAAATTGGCTCGGGATTGTTGACATAGCCTAATGGGAATGAAATGATTGCCATACATACATGGAAACTGTATGTAGGCGTCGGTCTGCATAACCACGTGAAACCTTCATTTATTTCACGTGAAACGAAATCTTCCATTCGCTAACCCATGCAAAAACAAGGGGAAAGAGTCAACAACCTTTGCAAAATCAGCAATTTATACAGAAATATGAAGATATATTAAAGGAATAGTCTCAGGGCTGTTTTATGTTACAGTAAACGCTTAAACGGGAGGATGTCTAAAGTCCTCCTAAAGTTCTGTGTGAATTCCCTATAATATGGAACCTAATGACTGTAAAAGGGTAGGCCTATTCCTTCAGGGGTAAATTAGTGATTGCCTATATTAGTAACAAAGTGTTAATTCGTCGTGTAACTCCATCGTGGCGGCCCTACACCGAAAAGATCGTAACGCCCAACATCGAAGTAAACTATGATCCATCAAAATTAAGGTGAGGTAATTTCATTTTCATTTTCATTCTAGGGCGTCTAAAATCCCGACGCTAAAATTACCATAAACAATTAAATATAAAGAGGTCCTTTAAAGACCTACATATTCATAATTCTCTAACGAAAATATATAGGGCTTTTTGTCGTTCACTCTCCACTGAAATCTGCTGGACATTTCCAACGGATGAGGGTAACAGGCAATCAACCCAATGCCCTATACAGTTTTTTCACATGGTGGTCCGTATGTGGGGAAGGGTATTTGCTGTGAAAACCTTAACCTTGAATAAAATAACAAAACAGAATTAAAACAAACAAATAATAAAATTACGCCTTATCAAACATTTTGACATCTGAACAGAATTTATTCCATGTTTGGCTTTTTCATTAAATATAAATAATAATAAATTACGAAGCCTACCTCACAAAGTAGACCCTACTCTTTACACTCAAGGCCTATTCTAACTAAAAACACTAAATTTATAATTCAACCTGTGGTGTAGGTTATAAAATTTATTTCAGCAATTTTACTTATAAGACTCATTAACATCACAAAAATTAAGTGCAAAGTGCAGAACTGTAACATCACAAAAATTAAGTGCAGAACTGTAACATCACAAAAATTAAGTGCAGAACTGTAACATCACAAAAATTAAGTGCAGAACTGTAACATCACAAAAATTAAGTGCAGAACTGTAACATCACAAAAATTAAGTGCAGAACTGTAACATCACAAAAATTAAGTGCAGAACTGCAACATCACAAAAATTAAGTGCAGAACTGTAACATCACAAAATTAAGTGCAGAACTGTAACATCACAAAAATTAAGTGCAGAACTGTAACATCACAAAAATTAAGTGCAGAACTGTAACATCACAAAAATTAAGTGCAGAACTGTAACATCACAAAAATTAAGTGCAGAACTGCAACATCACAAAATTAAGTGCAGAACTGTAACATCACAAAAATTAAGTGCAGAACTGTAACATCACAAAATTAAGTGCAGAACTGTAACATCACAAAAATTAAGTGCAGAACTGTAACATCACAAAAATTAAGTGCAGAACTGTAACATCACAAAAATTAAGTGCAGAACTGTAACATCACAAAAATTAAGTGCAGAACTGTAACATCACAAAAATTAAGTGCAGAACTGTAACATCACAAAAATTAAGTGCAGAACTGTAACATCACAAAAATTAAGTGCAGAACTGTAACATCACAAAAATTAAGTGCAGAACTGTAACATCACAAAATTAAAATCATACATACAGTATATAAATATATACAAAACATTGTAATATTTCCTATGGAAAATAAATTAAATTGCAACACCCTTTCATTTTGGAAAGAGTGAGGACTTTATAAAATGCTACACCTTTTATATTAAAAAGTGAGGAAAAACAAAAATGAAATAACAAATAAAACGTAAATTAATTATAGGTAATCTAAGATGGGTTTTGTGGCCTTTCCTTGGCCACAGCTCAAACTATTACTATTACAAGGTTTTGTGGCCTACCTTGGCCACAACCCAAACAATTACAAGGGTTTTGTGGCCTCCCCTTGGCCACAGCCCAAACAATTACAAGGGTTTTGTGGCCTACCTTGGCCACAACCCAAACTATTACAAGGGTTTTTGGCCTACCATGGCCACAACCCAAATTATAACAAGGTTCTTGTGGCCTTCCATGGCCACAGACCAAACTATTACAAGGGTTTTGTGGCCTCCCCTTGGCCACAGCCCAAACAATTACCAGGGTTTTGTGGCCTACCTTGGCCACAGCCCAAACAATTACAAGGGTTTTGTGGCCTCCCCTTGGCCACAGCCCAAACAATTACAAGGGTTTTGTGGCCTACCTTGGCCACACCCAAACTATTACAAGGGTTTTTGGCCTACCATGGCCACAACCCAAATTATAACAAGGTTCTTGTGGCCTTCCATGGCCACAGACCAAACTATTACAAGGGTTTTTTGGCCTACCATGGCCACAACCCAAATTATAACAAGGTTCTTGTGGCCTTCCATGGCCACAGACCAACTATTACAAGGGTTTTGTGGCCTACCTTGGCCACAACCCAAACAAATACAAGGGTTTTGTGGCCTCCCCTTGGCCACAGCCCAAACAATTACAAGGGTTTTGTGGCCTACCTTGGCCACAACCCAAACTATTACAAGGGTTTTTGGCCTACCATGGCCACAACCCAAATTATAACAAGGTTCTTGTGGCCTTCCATGGCCACAGACCAAACTATTACAAGGGTTTTTGGCCTACCATGGCCACAACCAAACTATAACAAGGTTTTTGTGGCCTTCCATGGCCACAGACCAAACTATTACAAGGGTTTTGTGGCCTCCCCTTGGCCACAGCCCAAACTATTACAAGGGTTTTATGGCCTCTAATGGCCAGAGACCAAACAGCATAAAAACAGTACAGGATTCAAAGCCCCAAGCCCTCCAGATCTACCTGTGGAGGAGTAACATTTACTCCACTAAAACTACGGGTATTGACTAGTCTGAAGTGGTAGGAGGTTTGAATACAGTACAAACTCTTTCAACCAAACAACATAACATGGAAGTACAGTACATTTCAATTAACTCACCAACGTAGAAGTCATTTTAATTAAAACATAAATCATTAACAAACAAAACATGACGAAACTCCAAAACAACATTAGTAAACCAGCATTTAAAAATTGGTGACATAAAATTTACACAGAAAATAATGAGCAAAAGTTAATAACTTTACTTAAATTCCATAAATTTCCTATACCTAAGGGGAGTCGAACTGATTGAAATAACTTTAACCAAACTTGAGAAGCTAACCTCTTGAACTTTTATATTTAAATAGGTCTTGAGTAACCTTTCTCTTCCTAAATTCCTATTTCATTCTTTTCAATCCATTTCACATGGTTTAAAACAAAGTTTAGCTAAAAAATTTGATCTATAACAAATTTTTCTCCGGCCCCCCCCCAGTATATGGAAAACCACAACATGGTATCGTATGTGATACCTTTATTTCATAATTAAATATAAATTATTAATTAATTGAATTAATTATCTATACAAAATTGGCTCGGGATTGTTGACATAGCCTAATGGGAATGAAATGATTGCCATACATACATGGAAACTGTATGTAGGCGTCGGTCTGCATAACCACGTGAAACCTTCATTTATTTCACGTGAAACGAAATCTTCCATTCGCTAACCCATGCAAAAACAAGGGAGAAAGAGTCAACAACCTTTGCAAAATCAGCAATTTATACAGAAATATGAAGATATATTGAAGGAATAGTCTCAGGGCTGTTTATGTTACAGTAAACGCTTTAAACGGGAGGATGTCTAAAGTCCTCCCTAAAGTTCTGTGTGAATTCCTTATAATATGGAACCTAATGACTGTAAAAGGGTAGGCCTATTCCTTCAGGGGTAAATTAGTGATTGCCTATATTAGTAACAAAGTGTTAATTCGTCGTGTAACTCCATCGTGGCGGCCCCTACACCGAAAAAGATCGTAACGCCCAACATCGAAGTAAACTATGATCCATCAAATTAAGGTGAGGTAATTTCATTTTCATTTTCATTCTAGGGCGTCTAAATCCCGACGCTAAAATTACCATAAACAATTAAATATAAAGAGGTCCTTTAAAGACCTACATATTCATAATTCTCTAACGAAAATATATAGGGCTTTTGTCGTTCACTCTCCACTGAAATCTGCTGGACATTTCCAACGGATGAGGGTAACAGGCAATCAACCCAATGCCCTATACAGTTTTTCACATGGTGGTCCGTATGTGGGGAAGGGTTATTTGCTGTGAAAACCTTAACCTTGAATAAAATAACAAAACAGAATTAAAACAAACAAATAATAAAATTACGCCTTATCAAACATTTTGACATCTGAACAGAATTTATTCCATGTTTGGCTTTTTCATTAAATATAAATAATAATAAATTACGAAGCCTACCTCACAAAGTAGACCCTACTCTTTACACTCAAGGCCTATTCTAACTAAAAACACTAAATTTATAATTCAACCTGTGGTGTAGGTTATAAAATTTATTTCAGCAATTTTACTTATAAGACTCATTAACATCACAAAATTAAGTGCAAAGTGCAGAACGTAACATCACAAAATTAAGTGCAGAACTGTAACATCACAAAAATTAAGTGCAGAACTGTAACATCACAAAAATTAAGTGCAGAACTGTAACATCACAAAAATTAAGTGCAGAACTGTAACATCACAAAAATTAAGTGCAGAACTGCAACATCACAAAAATTAAGTGCAGAACTGTAACATCACAAAAATTAAGTGCAGAACTGTAACATCACAAAAATTAAGTGCAGAACTGCAACATCACAAAAATTAAGTGCAGAACTGTAACATCACAAAATTAAGTGCAGAACTGTAACATCACAAAAATTAAGTGCAGAACTGTAACATCACAAAAATTAAGTGCAGAACTGTAACATCACAAAAATTAAGTGCAGAACTGCAACATCACAAAAATTAAGTGCAGAACTGTAACATCACAAAAATTAAGTGCAGAACTGTAACATCACAAAAATTAAGTGCAGAACTGTAACATCACAAAAATTAAGTGCAGAACTGTAACATCACAAAAATTAAGTGCAGAACTGTAACATCACAAAATTAAGTGCAGAACTGTAACATCACAAAAATTAAGTGCAGAACTGTAACATCACAAAAATTAAGTGCAGAACTGTAACATCACAAAAATTAAGTGCAGAACTGTAACATCACAAAAATTAAGTGCAGAACTGTAACATCACAAAAATTAAGTGCAGAACTGTAACATCACAAAAATTAAGTGCAGAACTGTAACATCACAAAATTAAAATCATACATACAGTATATAAATATATACAAAACATTGTAATATTTCCTATGGAAAATAAATTAAATTGCAACACCCTTTCATTTTGGAAAGAGTGAGGACTTTATAAAATGCTACACCTTTTATATTAAAAAGTGAGGAAAAACAAAAATGAAATAACAAATAAAACGTAAATTAATTATAGGTAATCTAAGATGGGTTTTGTGGCCTTTCCTTGGCCACAGCTAAACTATTACTATTACAAGGGTTTTGTGGCCTACCTTGGCCACAACCCAAACAATTACAAGGGTTTTGTGGCCTCCCCTTGGCCACAGCCCAAACAATTACAAGGGTTTTGTGGCCTACCTTGGCCACAACCCAAACTATTACAAGGGTTTTTGGCCTACCATGGCCACAACCCAAATTATAACAAGGTTCTTGTGGCCTTCCATGGCCACAGACCAAACTATTACAAGGGTTTTGTGGCCTCCCCTTGGCCACAGCCCAAACAATTACCAGGGTTTTGTGGCCTACCTTGGCCACAGCCCAAACAATTACAAGGGTTTTGTGGCCTCCCCTTGGCCACAGCCCAAACAATTACAAGGGTTTTGTGGCCTACCTTGGCCACAACCCAAACTATTACAAGGGTTTTGGCCTACCATGGCCACAACCCAAATTATAACAAGGTTCTTGTGGCCTTCCATGGCCACAGACCAAACTATTACAAGGGTTTTTGGCCTACCATGGCCACAACCCAAATTATAACAAGGTTCTTGTGGCCTTCCATGGCCACAGACCAAACTATTACAAGGGTTTTGTGGCCTACCTTGGCCACAACCCAAACAAATACAAGGGTTTTGTGGCCTCCCCTTGGCCACAGCCCAAACAATTACAAGGGTTTTGTGGCCTACCTTGGCCACAACCCAAACTATTACAAGGGTTTTTGGCCTACCATGGCCACAACCCAAATTATAACAAGGTTCTTGTGGCCTTCCATGGCCACAGACCAAACTATTACAAGGGTTTTTGGCCTACCATGGCCACAACCCAAACTATAACAAGGTTTTTGTGGCCTTCCATGGCCACAGACCCAAACTATTACAAGGGTTTGTGGCCTCCCCTTGGCCACAGCCCAAACTATTACAAGAAGGGTTTTATGGCCTCTAATGGCCAGAGACCAAACAGCATAAAAACAGTACAGGATTCAAAGCCCCAAGCCTCCAGATCTACCTGTGGAGGAGTAACATTTACTCCACTAAAACTACGGGTATTGACTAGTCTGAAGTGGTAGGAGGTTTGAATACAGTACAAAACTCTTTCAACCAAACAACATAACATGGAAGTACAGTACATTTCAATTAACTCACCAACGTAGAAGTCATTTTAATTAAAACATAAATCATTAACAAAACAAAACATGACGAAACTCCAAAACAACATTAGTAAACCAGCATTTAAAAATTGGTGACATAAAATTTACACAGATAAATAATGAGCAAAAGTTAATAACTTTACTTAAATTCCATAAATTTCCTATACCTAAGGGGAGTCGAACTGATTGAAATAACTTTAACCAAACTTGAGAAGCTAACCTCTTGAACTTTTATATTTAAATAGGTCTTGAGTAACCTTTCTCTTCCTAAATTCCTATTTCATTCTTTTCAATCCATTTCACATGGTTTAAAACAAAGTTTATCAAAAATTTGATCTATAACAAATTTTTCTCCGGCCCCCCCCCAGTATATGGAAAAACCACAACATGGTATCGTATGTGATACTTTATTTCATAATTAAATATAAATTATTAATTAATTGAATTAATTATCTATACAAAATTGGCTCGGATTGTTGACATAGCCTAATGGGAATGAAATGATTGCCATACATACATGGAAACTGTATGTAGGCGTCGGTCTGCATAACCACGTGAAACCTTCATTTATTTCACGTGAAACGAAATCTTCCATTCGCTAACCCATGCAAAAACAAGGGAGAAAGAGTCAACAACCTTTGCAAAATCAGCAATTTATACAGAAATATGAAGATATATTGAAGGAATAGTCTCAGGGCTGTTTATGTTACAGTAAACGCTTTAAACGGGAGGATGTCTAAAGTCCTCCCTAAAGTTCTGTGTGAATTCCTTATAATATGGAACCTAATGACTGTAAAAGGGTAGGCCTATTCCTTCAGGGGTAAATTAGTGATTGCCTATATTAGTAACAAAGTGTTAATTCGTCGTGTAACTCCATCGTGGCGGCCCTACACCGAAAAAGATCGTAACGCCCAACATCGAAGTAAACTATGATCCATCAAAATTAAGGTGAGGTAATTTCATTTTCATTTTCATTCTAGGGCGTCTAAAATCCCGACGCTAAAATTACCATAAACAATTAAATATAAAGAGGTCCTTTAAGACCTACATATTCATAATTCTCTAACGAAATATATAGGGCTTTTGTCGTTCACTCTCCACTGAAATCTGCTGGACATTTCCAACGGATGAGGTAACAGGCAATCAACCCAATGCCCTATACAGTTTTCACATGGTGGTCCGTATGTGGGGAAGGGTTATTTGCTGTGAAAACCTTAACCTTGAATAAAATAACAAAAACAGAATTAAAACAAACAAATAATAAAATTACGCCTTATCAAACATTTTGACATCTGAACAGAATTTATTCCATGTTTGGCTTTTCATTAAATATAAATAATAATAAATTACAAAGCCTACCTCACAAAGTAGACCCTACTCTTTACACTCAAGGCCTATTCTAACTAAAAACACTAAATTTATAATTCAACCTGTGGTGTAGGTTATAAAATTTATTTCAGCAATTTTACTTATAAGACTCATTAACATCACAAAATTAAGTGCAAAGTGCAGAACTGTAACATCACAAAAATTAAGTGCAGAACTGTAACATCACAAAAATTAAGTGCAGAACTGTAACATCACAAAAATTAAGTGCAGAACTGTAACATCACAAAAATTAAGTGCAGAACTGTAACATCACAAAAATTAAGTGCAGAACTGTAACATCACAAAATTAGTGCAGAACTGCAACATCACAAAAATTAAGTGCAGAACTGTAACATCACAAAAATTAAGTGCAGAACTGTAACATCACAAAAATTAAGTGCAGAACTGTAACATCACAAAAATTAAGTGCAGAACTGTAACATCACAAAAATTAAGTGCAGAACTGCAACATCACAAAATTAAGTGCAGAACTGTAACATCACAAAAATTAAGTGCAGAACTGTAACACAAAAATTAAGTGCAGAACTGTAACATCACAAAAATTAAGTGCAGAACTGTAACATCACAAAAATTAAGTGCAGAACTGTAACATCACAAAAATTAAGTGCAGAACTGTAACATCACAAAAATTAAGTGCAGAACTGTAACATCACAAAATTAAGTGCAGAACTGTAACATCACAAAATTAAGTGCAGAACTGTAACATCACAAAATTAAGTGCAGAACTGTAACATCACAAAAATTAAGTGCAGAACTGTAACATCACAAAAATTAAGTGCAGAACTGTAACATCACAAAATTAAAATCATACATACAGTATATAAATATATACAAAAAATTGTAATATTTCCTATGGAAAATAAATTAAATTGCAACACCCTTTCATTTTGGAAGAGTGAGACTTTATAAAATGCTACCTTTTATATTAAAAGTGAGGAAAAACAAAAATGAAATAACAAATAAAACGTAAATTAATTATAGGTAATCTAAGATGGGTTTTGTGGCCTTTCCTTGGCCACAGCTCAAACTATTACTATTACAAGGGTTTTGTGGCCTACCTTGGCCACAACCCAAACAATTACAAGGGTTTTGTGGCCTCCCCTTGGCCACAGCCCAAACAATTACAAGGGTTTTGTGGCCTACCTTGGCCACAACCCAAACTATTACAAGGGTTTTTGGCCTACCATGGCCACAACCCAAATTATAACAAGGTTCTTGTGGCCTTCCATGGCCACAGACCAAACTATTACAAGGGTTTTGTGGCCTCCCCTTGGCCACAGCCCAAACAATTACCAGGGTTTTGTGGCCTACCTTGGCCACAGCCCAAACAATTACAAGGGTTTTGTGGCCTCCCCTTGGCCACAGCCCAAACAATTACAAGGGTTTTTGTGGCCTACCTTGGCCACAACCCAAACTATTACAAGGGTTTTTGGCCTACCATGGCCACAACCCAAATTATAACAAGGTTCTTGTGGCCTTCCATGGCCACAGACCAAACTATTACAAGGGTTTTTTGGCCTACCATGGCCACAACCCAAATTATAACAAGGTTCTTGTGGCCTTCCATGGCCACAGACCAAACTATTACAAGGGTTTTGTGGCCTACCTTGGCCACAACCCAAACAAATACAAGGGTTTTGTGGCCTCCCCTTGCCACAGCCCAAACATTACAAGGGTTTTGTGGCCTACCTTGGCCACAACCCAAACTATTACAAGGGTTTTTGGCCTACCATGGCCACAACCCAAATTATAAAAGGTTCTTGTGGCCTTCCATGGCCACAGACCAAACTATTACAAGGGTTTTTGGCCTACCATGGCCACAACCCAAACTATAACAAGGTTTTTGTGGCCTTCCATGGCCACAGACCCAACTATTACAAGGGTTTTGTGGCCTCCCCTTGGCCACAGCCCAAACTATTACAAGAAGGGTTTATGGCCTCTAATGGCCAGAGACCAAACAGCATAAAAACAGTACAGGATTCAAAGCCCCAAGCCCTCCAGATCTACCTGTGGAGGAGTAACATTTACTCCACTAAAACTACGGGTATTGACTAGTCTGAAGTGGTAGGAGGTTTGAATACAGTACAAACTCTTTCAACCAAACAACATAACATGGAAGTACAGTACATTTCAATTAACTCACCAACGTAGAAGTCATTTTAATTAAAACATAAATCATTAAAAAAACAAAACATGACGAAACTCCAAAACAACATTAGTAAACCAGCATTTAAAATTGGTGACATAAATTTACACAGATAAATAATGAGCAAAAGTTAATAACTTTACTTAAATTCCATAAATTTCCTATATAAGGGAGTCGAACTGATTGAAATAACTTAACCAAACTTGAGAAGCTAACCTCTTGAACTTTTATATTTAAATAGGTCTTGAGTAACCTTTCTTTCTAAATTCCTATTTCATTTTTCAATCCATTTCACATGGTTTAAAACAAAGTTTATCAAAAATTTGATCTATAACAAATTTTTCTCCGGCCCCCCCCCAGTATATGGAAAAACCACAACATGGTATCGTATGTGATACCTTTATTTAATTAAATATAAAATTATTAATTGAATTAATTATCTATACAAAATTGGCTCGGGATTGTTGACATAGCCTAATGGGAATGAATGATTGCCATACATACATGGAAACTGTATTAGGCGTCGGTCTGCATAACCACGTGAAACCTTCATTTATTTCACGTGAAACGAAATCTTCCATTCGCTAACCCATGCAAAACAAGGGAGAAAGAGTCAACAACCTTTGCAAATCAGCATTTATACAGAAATATGAAGATATATTGAAGAATAGTCTCAGGGCTGTTTATGTTACAGTAAACGCTTTAAACGGGAGGATGTCTAAAGTCCTCCTAAAGTTCTGTGTGAATTCCTTATAATATGGAACCTAATGACTGTAAAAGGGTAGGCCTATTCCTTCAGGGTAAATTAGTGATTGCCTATATTAGTAACAAGTGTTAATTCGTCGTGTAACTCCATCGTGCGGCCCTACACCGAAAAAGATCGTAACGCCCAACATCGAAGTAAACTATGATCCATCAAAATTAAGGTGAGGTAATTTCATTTTCATTTTCATTCTAGGGCGTCTAAAATCCCGACGCTAAAATTACCATAAACAATTAAATATAAGAGGTCCTTTAAAGACCTACATATTCATAATTCTCTAACGAAAATATATAGGGCTTTTGTCGTTCACTCTCCACTGAAATCTGCTGGACATTTCCACGGATGAGGGTAACAGCAATCAACCCAATGCCCTATACAGTTTTTCACATGGTGGTCCGTATGTGGGGAAGGGTTATTTGCTGTGAAAACCTTAACCTTGAATAAAATAACAAACAGAATTAAACAAACAAATAATAAAATTACGCCTTATCAAACATTTTGACATCTGAACAGAATTTATTCCATGTTTGGCTTTTTCATTAAATATAAATAATAATAAATTACGAAGCCTACCTCACAAAGTAGACCCTACTCTTTACACTCAAGGCCTATTCTAACTAAAAACACTAAATTTATAATTCAACCTGTGTGTAGGTTATAAATTTATTTCAGCAATTTTACTTATAAGACTCATTAACATCACAAAAATTAAGTGCAAAGTGCAGAACTGTAACATCACAAAAATTAAGTGCAGAACTGTAACATCACAAAAATTAAGTGCAGAACTGTAACATCACAAAATTAAGTGCAGAACTGTAACATCACAAAAATTAAGTGCAGAACTGTAACATCACAAAAATTAAGTGCAGAACTGTAACATCACAAAAATTAAGTGCAGAACTGCACATCACAAAAATTAAGTGCAGAACTGTAACATCACAAAAATTAAGTGCAGAACTGTAACATCAAAAAATTAAGTGCAGAACTGTAACATCACAAAAATTAAGTGCAGAACTGTAACATCACAAAATTAAGTGCAGAACTGCAACATCAAAAAATTAAGTGCAGAACTGTAACATCACAAAATTAAGTGCAGAACTGTAACATCACAAAAATTAAGTGCAGAACTGTAACATCACAAAAATTAAGTGCAGAACTGTAACATCACAAAATTAAGTGCAGAACTGTAACATCACAAAATTAAGTGCAGAACTGTAACATCACAAAAATTAAGTGCAGAACTGTAACATCACAAAATTAAGTGCAGAACTGTAACATCACAAAAATTAAGTGCAGAACTGTAACATCACAAAATTAAGTGCAGAACTGTAACATCACAAAAATTAAGTGCAGAACTGTAACATCACAAAAATTAAGTGCAGAACTGTAACATCACAAAATTAAAATCATACATACAGTATATAAATATATACAAAACATTGTAATATTTCCTATGGAAAATAAATAAATTGCAACACCCTTTCATTTTGGAAAGAGTGAGGACTTTATAAAATGCTACACCTTTTATATTAAAAGTGAGGAAAACAAAATGAAATAACAAATAAAACGTAATTAATTATAGGTAATCTAAGATGGTTTTGTGGCCTTTCCTTGGCCACAGCTCAAACTATTACTATTACAAGGGTTTTGTGGCCTACCTTGGCCACAACCCAAACAATTACAAGGGTTTTGTGGCTCCCTTGGCCACAGCCCAAACAATTACAAGGGTTTTGTGGCCTACCTTGGCCACAACCCAAACTATTACAAGGGTTTTTGGCCTACCATGGCCACAACCCAAATTATAACAAGGTTCTTGTGGCCTTCCATGGCCACAGACCAAACTATTACAAGGGTTTTGTGGCCCCCTTGGCCACAGCCCAAACAATTACCAGGGTTTTGTGGCCTACCTTGGCCACAGCCCAAACAATTACAAGGGTTTTGTGGCCTCCCCTTGGCCACAGCCCAAACAATTACAAGGGTTTTGTGGCCTACCTTGGCCACAACCCAAACTATTACAAGGGTTTTTGGCCTACCATGGCCACAACCCAAATTATAACAAGGTTCTTGTGGCCTTCCATGGCCACAGACCAAACTATTACAAGGGTTTTTGGCCTACCATGGCCACAACCCAAATTATAACAAGGTTCTTGTGGCCTTCCATGGCCACAGACCAAACTATTACAAGGGTTTTGTGGCCTACCTTGGCCACAACCCAAACAAATACAAGGGTTTTGTGGCCTCCCCTTGGCCACAGCCCAAACAATTACAAGGGTTTTGTGGCCTACCTTGGCCACAACCCAAACTATTACAAGGGTTTTTGGCCTACCATGGCCACAACCCAAATTATAACAAGGTTCTTGTGGCCTTCCATGGCCACAGACCAAACTATTACAAGGGTTTTTGGCCTACCATGGCCACAACCCAAACTATAACAAGGTTTTTGTGGCCTTCCATGGCCACAGACCCAAACTATTACAAGGGTTTTGTGGCCTCCCCTTGGCCACAGCCCAAACTATTACAAGAAGGGTTTTATGGCCTCTAATGGCCAGAGACCAAACAGCATAAAAACAGTACAGGATTCAAAGCCCCAAGCCCTCCAGATCTACCTGTGGAGGAGTAACATTTACTCCACTAAAACTACGGGTATTGACTAGTCTGAAGTGGTAGGAGGTTTGAATACAGTACAAACTCTTTCAACCAAACAACATAACATGGAAGTACAGTACATTTCAATTAACTCACCAACGTAGAAGTCATTTTAATTAAAACATAAATCATTAACAAAACAAAACATGACGAAACTCCAAAACAACATTAGTAAACCAGCATTTAAAAATTGGTGACATAAAATTTACACAGATAAATAATGAGCAAAAGTTAATAACTTTACTTAAATTCCATAAATTTCCTATACCTAAGGGGAGTCGAACTGATTGAAATAACTTTAACCAAACTTGAGAAGCTAACCTCTTGAACTTTTATATTAAATAGGTCTTGAGTAACCTTTCTCTTCCTAAATTCCTATTTCATTCTTTTCAATCCATTTCACATGGTTTAAAACAAAGTTTATCAAAAAATTTGATCTATAACAAATTTTTCTCCGGCCCCCCCCCAGTATATGGAAAAACCACAACATGGTATCGTATGTGATACCTTTATTTCATAATTAAATATAAATTATTAATTAATTGAATTCATTATCTATACAAAATTGGCTCGGGATTGTTGACATAGCCTAATGGGAATGAAATGATTGCCATACATACATGGAAACTGTATGTAGGCGTCGGTCTGCATAACCACGTGAAACCTTCATTTATTTCACGTGAAACGAAATCTTCCATTCGCTAACCCATGCAAAAACAAGGGAGAAAGAGTCAACAACCTTTGCAAAATCAGCAATTTATACAGAAATATGAAGATATATTGAAGGAATAGTCTCAGGGCTGTTTATGTTACAGTAAACGCTTTAAACGGGAGGATGTCTAAAGTCCTCCCTAAAGTTCTGTGTGAATTCCTTATAATATGGAACCTAATGACTGTAAAAGGGTAGGCCTATTCCTTCAGGGGTAAATTAGTGATTGCCTATATTAGTAACAAAGTGTTAATTCGTCGTGTAACTCCATCGTGGCGGCCCTACACCGAAAAAGATCGTAACGCCCAACATCGAAGTAAACTATGATCCATCAAAATTAAGGTGAGGTAATTTCATTTTCATTTTCATTCTAGGGCGTCTAAAATCCCGACGCTAAAATTACCATAAACAATTAAATATAAAGAGGTCCTTTAAAGACCTACATATTCATAATTCTCTAACGAAAATATATAGGGCTTTTGTCGTTCACTCTCCACTGAAATCTGCTGGACATTTCCAACGGATGAGGGTAACAGGCAATCAACCCAATGCCCTATACAGTTTTTCACATGGTGGTCCGTATGTGGGGAAGGGTTATTTGCTGTGAAAACCTTAACCTTGAATAAAATAACAAAACAGAATTAAAACAAACAAATAATAAAATTACGCCTTATCAAACATTTTGACATCTGAACAGAATTTATTCCATGTTTGGCTTTTTCATTAAATAAAATAATAATAAATTACGAAGCCTACCTCACAAAGTAGACCCTACTCTTTACACTCAAGGCCTATTCTAACTAAAAACACTAAATTTATAATTCAACCTGTGGTGTAGGTTATAAAATTTATTTCAGCAATTTTACTTATAAGACTCATTAACATCACAAAAATTAAGTGCAAAGTGCAGAACTGTAACATCACAAAAATTAAGTGCAGAACTGTAACATCACAAAAATTAAGTGCAGAACTGTAACATCACAAAAATTAAGTGCAGAACTGTAACATCACAAAAATTAAGTGCAGAACTGTAACATCACAAAAATTAAGTGCAGAACTGTAACATCACAAAAATTAAGTGCAGAACTGCAACATCACAAAAATTAAGTGCAGAACTGTAACATCACAAAAATTAAGTGCAGAACTGTAACATCACAAAAATTAAGTGCAGAACTGTAACATCACAAAAATTAAGTGCAGAACTGTAACATCACAAAAATTAAGTGCAGAACTGTAACATCACAAAAATTAAGTGCAGAACTGTAACATCACAAAAATTAAGTGCAGAACTGTAACATCACAAAAATTAAGTGCAGAACTGTAACATCACAAAAATTAAGTGCAGAACTGTAACATCACAAAAATTAAGTGCAGAACTGTAACATCACAAAATTAAGTGCAGAACTGTAACATCACAAAAATTAAGTGCAGAACTGTAACATCACAAAAATTAAGTGCAGAACTGTAACATCACAAAAATTAAGTGCAGAACTGTAACATCACAAAAATTAAGTGCAGAACTGTAACATCACAAAAATTAAGTGCAGAACTGTAACATCACAAAAATTAAGTGCAGAACTGTAACATCACAAAATTAAAATCATACATACAGTATATAAATATATACAAAACATTGTAATATTTCCTATGGAAAATAAATTAAATTGCAACACCCTTTCATTTTGGAAAGAGTGAGGACTTTATAAAATGCTACACCTTTTATATTAAAAAGTGAGGAAAAACAAAAATGAAATAACAAATAAAACGTAAATTAATTATAGGTAATCTAAGATGGGTTTTGTGGCCTTTCCTTGGCCACAGCTCAACTATTACTATTACAAGGTTTTGTGGCCTACCTTGGCCACAACCCAAACAATTACAAGGGTTTTGTGGCCTCCCCTTGGCCACAGCCCAAACAATTACAAGGGTTTTGTGGCCTACCTTGGCCACAACCCAAACTATTACAAGGGTTTTTGGCCTACCATGGCCACAACCCAATTATAACAAGGTTCTTGTGGCCTTCCATGGCCACAGACCAAACTATTACAAGGGTTTTGTGGCCTCCCTTGGCCACAGCCCAAACAATTACCAGGGTTTTGTGGCCTACCTTGGCCACAGCCCAAACAATTACAAGGGTTTTGTGGCCTCCCCTTGGCCACAGCCCAAACAATTACAAGGGTTTTGTGGCCTACCTTGGCCACAACCCAAACTATTACAAGGGTTTTTGGCCTACCATGGCCACAACCCAAATTATAACAAGGTTCTTGTGGCCTTCCATGGCCACAGACCAAACTATTACAAGGGTTTTTGGCCTACCATGGCCACAACCCAAATTATAACAAGGTTCTTGTGGCCTTCCATGGCCACAGACCAAACTATTACAAGGGTTTTGTGGCCTACCTTGGCCACAACCCAAACAAATACAAGGTTTTGTGGCCTCCCCTTGGCCACAGCCCAAACAATTACAAGGGTTTTGTGGCCTACCTTGGCCACAACCCAAACTATTACAAGGGTTTTTGGCCTACCATGGCCACAACCCAAATTATAACAAGGTTCTTGTGGCCTTCCATGGCCACAGACCAAACTATTACAAGGGTTTTTGGCCTACCATGGCCACAACCCAAACTATAACAAGGTTTTTGTGGCCTTCCATGGCCACAGACCCAAACTATTACAAGGGTTTTGTGGCCTCCCCTTGGCCACAGCCCAAACTATTACAAGGGTTTTATGGCCTCTAATGGCCAGAGACCAAACAGCATAAAAACAGTACAGGATTCAAAGCCCCAAGCCCTCCAGATCTACCTGTGGAGGAGTAACATTTACTCCACTAAAACTACGGGTATTGACTAGTCTGAAGTGGTAGGAGGTTTGAATACAGTACAAACTCTTTCAACCAAACAACATAACATGGAAGTACAGTACATTTCAATTAACTCACCAACGTAGAAGTAATTTTAATTAAAACATAAATCATTAACAAAACAAAACATGACGAAACTCCAAAACAACATTAGTAAACCAGCATTTAAAAATTGGTGACATAAAATTTACACAGATAAATAATGAGCAAAAGTTAATAACTTTACTTAAATTCCTAAATTTCCTATACCTAAGGGGAGTCGAACTGATTGAAATAACTTTAACCAAACTTGAGAAGCTAACCTCTTGAACTTTTATATTTAAATAGGTCTTGAGTAACCTTTCTCTTCCTAAATTCCTATTTCATTCTTTTCAATCCATTTCACATGGTTTAAAACAGTTTATCAAAAAATTTGATCTATAACAAATTTTTCTCCGGCCCCCCCCCAGTATATGGAAAAACCACAACATGGTATCGTATGTGATACCTTTATTTCATAATTAAATATAAATTATTAATTAATTGAATTAATTATCTATACAAAATTGGCTCGGGATTGTTGACATAGCCTAATGGGAATGAAATGATTGCCATACATACATGGAAACTGTATGTAGGCGTCGGTCTGCATAACCACGTGAAACCTTCATTTATTTCACGTGAAACGAAATCTTCCATTCGCTAACCCATGCAAAAACAAGGGAGAAAGAGTCAACAACCTTTGCAAAATCAGCAATTTATACAGAAATATGAAGATATATTGAAGGAATAGTCTCAGGGCTGTTTATGTTACAGTAAACGCTTTAAACGGGAGGATGTCTAAAGTCCTCCCTAAAGTTCTGTGTGAATTCCTTATAATATGGAACCTAATGACTGTAAAAGGGTAGGCCTATTCCTTCAGGGGTAAATTAGTGATTGCCTATATTAGTAACAAAGTGTTAATTCGTCGTGTAACTCCATCGTGGCGGCCCTACACCGAAAAAGATCGTAACGCCCAACATCGAAGTAAACTATGATCCATCAAAATTAAGGTGAGGTAATTTCATTTTCATTTTCATTCTAGGGCGTCTAAAATCCCGACGCTAAAATTACCATAAACAATTAAATATAAAGAGGTCCTTTAAAGACCTACATATTCATAATTCTCTAACGAAAATATATAGGGCTTTTGTCGTTCACTCTCCACTGAAATCTGCTGGACATTTCCAACGGATGAGGGTAACAGGCAATCAACCCAATGCCCTATACAGTTTTTCACACTTATATAATTATCTTAATCTTTTAAAATTTCTACAAATGTCTTGATAATGGGGTTCTGATAACTCGAAACGTGGGATTAGTAATAATGTTCCAGGCCGTTCTCGACATCGTGCTTGTACTGAAGTTTCCTTTAAACGCTCCACTTTCAATATATACGAGCAGAGAACCCGCCCTTCGTGCGCGTAACAAAAATATCCCGGTCTACGGGCGGAACATTTTTGGTAGTTCCTGCGAAAGGCTGTTAGTACTCTTCGGGTAATACATAGTTACTGTACGGTAAGAAATGTTATTTTTTAACGAAAATATCACGACTAAACCTAACCAATCGTCAAGGGCATTCGGTTTGTCTAACCTAAGCGGGAACTCTGGAATTTTAAGCAACTTTTAATTTTATCTCGAAGAGCCGTTTCCATGTTTTAGGGTGGAACAGATGCACAGTCACACAGACAGCATATATATAGATTTTTAAAAATTCTATTTTTTTCCTAATTAAAAAAACTAATTTTGCTTGCTCTATAATAAATGCGTAATGAAAGAAAGGCACGCACTAGAGTTCCGCCCATTTTATGACGTGTCTATGATGTCACTATCTTTTAGCCAATCCGGAATAAAGATGGACAGACGGACAAGGACTCCCTTTTTCCTCCCAACACTGTGTGTGTGTGTGTGTGTGTGTGTGTGTGTGTTTGCGACATGGCGACACCGTTTAGATGCGAGAAAGGAATTTTCAATAATTCCTTAACTCTTTCACAGGCTTTGTTTTAACACTTTCATTCACAAACATTTTTTGTTTAAACCAAAAAATAAAAAAATGATTTCAAACAAAATATATAATTGGTAACTTGCATTGCACACATTTTGGGTTCTTTTACCCACAACTAAACTAAACGTAAATAAACATTAGTTGGTTGGTTAGGTTAGATTTATTTGGCGCCCAATGTGGATTTCGGCTAATTAATTGCCCAAATATGTAAGTAGGCCATACCATGTTACCACTCGGAACACATCCATCACATTTATATCTATTAAGATTAAGTTTTCAATGAATTTTATTGACAAAATATCCTGTTCTTACAACCTGTGTTGTATACACTACACCAATTATTACTTATAACTTTATTAACAATTTCTATTTAATAAAACCACTTATGGCATAAAAAAATATTTGGAATTTGTTAACGATTTTATTTTAAATAAAACAAAAAAAAAAATTGTCTTCTTATTAAAGTCATACTTCACCAATTTGTCAGCCAATTTACAGAGGAGAGATTGTAGACTATATTGTTTTACACATTGGCCTAACGGCCTTTCATGGATGTGCGAATTGGTTAGGGATTGTCAGTTAATTAAATTGTAAGAGTGGAGTCATATGGCGATTGTATATATACTGCAGACCAGCCTATGCAAGTTTCGTGTCAGTAACTGGATAGGCGAGATTAATTTGTTTCAAATGCTTCGATTTGAAACATTCATTCAATTTTAAATTTTGACAAAGGTTATCTAACTTTCCTTTCAACTTTATATCCTTATTTCCCCCCAACCCCAAGTGCTTTCCATTTCACTGACATACAGTATGAAGTCACAATAATCATCTTTCCCACCAAACCAATACAATGATTTGACCGTGACTCTTAATAGATCAACAGTGTAAGGGTGAATTGACCTTTAACTTCTATTATTGGCTCCGATTACCCTTTTCATATCTTTTCGTATGGCGTGTCTGGGGAAGTCTCTGGTTTTTGTCTTCTGGAATCCTTTGGCATTTCGGGGGACCTCCTCCTCCTTCAACCTACATTAACGTGCTTAGCAACAGCTGGTCATGTTAAATTTTCGCTTCCCCTTTTCAGGCCTGATCCATTAGCTGATGAGAGGGACATTCTTGGGGCTTTCTAAACTAGTATTTTTGCACGTTACAGGTAGCTTTGTCCGTTAGTGGTGAAGGGGTTCAAGAAGCCTCTGGAAAAGGGAGACATTTACGATGCCCAGGCTCAGGACGCCTCCCAAAGACTTCTACAGAAGCTAAGGCTAACAAAGACCCTAAGATCCACTCTAAGGTTAGCCCGAGAGAAAGGAAAGAGTAAGGGGTTAAGAGAAGAGAATAAGGGGTTAATTAAGTAGCAACACCTATCACTCATGGGTTAACTTTCATTCAGAAAAAGAGAAAAAAGACTCCCCATCATCATCCGCCGGCCACTGCCGACAAGTCAGAAAAATAGTCGGAGAGAATAGGAAAGGGGTGAAAGATGAAAAGAAGTAAAATAAGAACGCTTACAAACCATGCAAACACAGTCTTAACTCACTATCATACCATGCAAACTACAGACATGCAAGTAAGGAGAGGATAAGAAGGAAAAAAAAAGTAGGTAACGTAAAACAAAAAGTGGGTTAGTTTACGCTACGAGCTAATCTACGATCGTGTTAGTCTAATTTTTTTTTTTTTTTTTTTTTTTTTTTTTTTCTGGCATCGCACACTGGCATGTGTCACAAGCTGGCATTATTGTCAACAGACTCATCCTCGATCACCACCTCTAGAACTCCTGTTGCTAATTGTTTTATTATATTAAACAACGTTCATAATTTTAACGAAAAGGGGGAGGCTGAGAGGGAAAAGGGGGAGGCTGAGAGGGAAAAGGGGGAGGCTGAGAAGGAGAAGGGGATTGTTTTATTATTATATTAAACAACGTTAATATTTTTAAAATGCCTATCTAAACGGTTCTTAAACATATTAACGCTGGTAGAGTTCACGACTGACGCGGGAAGATTAGTAGAATAGCCGCAAAAAGGTAGAGTGCAGGAATGTTGCATTGTTGCAAGAGATAATGATCAAATGTTACAAAAGGGGGTGTTGCAAAGGGGGTGGGGGTGTGCAACAACTCAATGTTGCAAAGGGGGTGGGCGGATGCTGCAGGTGCAACAAGGGGTCATGAAACTTGGAGGCGGCAAAGGAGGAGAGGTGTTCACCTGGCAGGAGCCAAGTGCATAATAAGACTTCAGCCGAGTAGGCGTTGTCTTATAGACTCCTAATCAGCCAGTTGGCTTAATCAGTCAGTTGGCTTAGAAGGAGCCAAAGGGGGAGGGGTACACCTGAAGGGGGAGAGGGGAGGGATCTTCAGGGGGAGAAGGAAGGATGACCTCCCCCCAAAGGGGTTGCCTTAGCTTAAGAGTGAAAGGATAGAAGGAGGAGGACTTTGGGGGGACAAGGTGGGAGGTCCTAACCCCCCAAAGGGAAACTAAACTAAGTCTTAACCTAAGAAGGGAAGGAGAGAGTTCTTTATTCGGCCGAAGTTCGCATCAAACTACCAGCTCCGAAGCCAAGCGGGTCTTATATAGATGATCGTTGAGTTGCCAGATAACATTTTAATTGTACAGGTATACATTATTAGGGTGAGTTGCTAGATACCATTTTAATTCGTTACCAAAGCATACAGACTTAATATCGAAATTGTCCAAAAGAAAATGATTATTAATTAAATAAATAGAATTTGCCTTCAACTGCACAAAAATAATATAATACGTACAATCGCCAAAATAATGGTTCAGACGAAATACACACACACACACACACACACACACACACACACACACACACACACACATGAGCAACTTTCTCCTTACCTTATATACAGGGTGTCCGAGAATTATCTGTACAATTTTTGGCTGTTATTAAAAGTCAACCATGAAGTGTAGAAATTCCAGTGTTGTCCTATTTTACAGAGAATCTCATTAAATTTTTTCTGATACCAAGTTTTGACAAGTTTTTTAGAAATTCCAGTGTGTCCGAACATTATCTGTACAATTTCATCTTTTAATAAAATTCTTGATAACACACGTAAAATTCTTAAACAAGATTATTTAGAATCTGTATTTTCAAAAGTTTCTTTTATTAAAGTAACGTTGTTACAAACATTCGATATGTGCACCATTAGTGATTCGCAAAACATCCAATCGATACTCCAAATGTTGCCATGTACGCTGCAGCATATCCACATCAATTCGCTCAATAGCAGCTGTGATTCTTGCTTTTAAATCATCAATGTCTGTCACCCGCGTACATTTCTAAAAAACTTGTCAAAACGTGGTATCAGAAAAAACTTAATGAGATTCTCTGTAAAATGGGACAACAGTGGAATTTCTACACTTCATGGTTGACTTTTAATAACAGACAAAAATTGTACAGATAATTCTCAGACACCCGGTATATATATATATATATATATATATATATATATATATATATATATATATAAAGAATCATATTAACTGTCTATTTAATTTTGTCATTCCTGATATATATATATATAATATATAAACGGATTTTCACCTTAAAGTGAATTGTCAAAAGTATATTAATTTAAAGCAAATGAATTTTCTCCTTTTAAGAGAATCAATTATTAAAACCAATATTAACAATATAAGATACTTAAACGCCGTTTTATTTACTTTCTTTCAGTTATTAAAACGAATCCAAAATATTAACTCTTAGAACATTGCGTTCAGACGAGTGGGAAATTGAACCAGGAACGAATCACACCTGTTTACCCCGAGGCCTTTTTGAAAGGTACGCGAAGGAATTTGGGTTGAACTTTCTATCTCTCAAAGATTCAATTCCTCCTCTTCTAGCTCTCGAAGCGAATGTCTACCTTTTATATAAAAAAAATGTTTTATATTTTATCAACTCCGTTATTTTTATTTACACGTAATTTGTATGGTGTCATATTCTTAGATAACATCTCGGTTATTGAATTGGAAAGATATATTATTATACATTTTTCAAAATTAACACACACACACACACACACACAATTATATTAAATAATAAACAGCAAAAGAAATAAACACATTAACTGTCTATTTTCTTTTGGCAAACATTTTGTTGCGTTTCAAAAACAGAAAAAAAATAGTCTTTTCATATTATTTCATTTTCATGTCATTTCACTTCATTTCACTAGTCTCATATCATTTCACTCATCTCATTTACTTTCAGCTTCTCTGGGGAAAAAAAAAAAAATCTGAAAAGATGAGTCTCGCACTAACCGCAAAGTAACCGCGAGTTTACCTTTTTTCCGCTCAACTCGAGAAAACCTCACCTGACTCTAAATGTTAAAAATATTGTTGTTATTACTTCTCCAATGAAATACTTCACTCTCGAAGCGAATGTCTTCCTCGTAAATAAAAAATGTTTTATATTTTAACAACTTAGTTATCAGAATCATAATTATCAGAAATCAACAAAGTTTTTTCAAAATTAATACGCATGTACTCTGAAAGTACTAACAATTGAATGTAATTACTTGTTTTCTGTTCTGTATAAACGTCTGCAGAAAGATATGAGATCGTGGGTTCGACTCCCGATTACCAGACGCGTATCTCTCACGATTTCTAGTTAATGTTTTCAATGATGTAATTACATGCTTTCTGTATAAACGTCTGCAAAAAGAACAGAGTTCATTTACACCATGCGTACACTTATCTCGTGTACACAGTTAGTGGGAAATAAAACGTACCAGTAAAACTATAGACTCATTTTAAATGCAGAATTCATTCACACCAAGCGTACACCTATCTCGTATATATATATATATATATATATATATATATATATATAGAGAGAGAGAGAGAGAGAGAGAGAGTTTTGTTCATTCTTTTCTTTTTTTTTAAATAAATAAAGGAATGGATATATATATATATATATATATATATATATATATATATATATATATAGGGTGGTACAAATTACAGTAGTAATAATAATAATTAACTACTTTTCGTCGAATTGGAAAGATTAAGCTTTTCACCTTTTCGTCGAATTGGAAAGATTAAGCTTTTCACTCCGGCCTTAGACCTACAGTTTAACGTGGAAGCCGAATCAGAAATACATCTCGTCAGGGAATCATTGCTCACTCTTTCACATCATAATTTCAACATTTAAAAATAACAGGATCATTTGATTATTGATCCGGATTTAAAATAACAGGATCATTTGATTATTGATCCAGGAATAGTGTTGCTGCAAAACATGGTAATGCACGATGTAGATTTTCTCTTTAGTAATATATTAATAATTAACTCTTTCTCGCCGATTTGTTCCCCTCATTAGACCTACAGTTTAACGTGGATTCAGAAATACATCTGGTCAGGGGATGATTGCTCACTATTTCACATCATAATTTCATCGAGATAATTAAAGCTCATATACAGGGCCTGCATTGTCTATAAGATCTGTGGCGCGTGGAACATGCAGTCTTCAGAAGATGTGAACATCTGCTCTGTGGATCAGTTCAAGAAATACATCTCGTCAGAGAATCATTGCTCACTCTTTCACATCATAATTTCAACATTTAAAATAACAGGATCATTTGATTATTGATCCGGATTTAAAATAACAGGATCATTTGATTATTGATCCGGATTTAAAATAACAGGATCATTTGATTATTGATCCGGGAATAGTGTTGCTGCAAAACATGGTAATGCACAATGTAGATTTTTTATATAGTAATAATAGTAATTAACTCTTTCTCGCCGATTTGTTCCCCTCATTAGACCTACAGTTTAACGTGGATTCAGAAATACATCTCGTCAGGGAATGATTGCTCACTATTTCACATCATAAGTTCAGCATTTAAAATAACAGGATCATTTGATTATTGATCCGGATTTAAAATAACAGGATCATTTGATTATTGATCCGGGGATAGTATGTCTGAAAAATATGATATGTACAATGTAGATTTTCTTTTTAGTAATAATAATAATAATAACTAGCTCTTCCCATAATTGTAACAATGATTAAGCTTTTCACTCCACCTTAGACCCACAGTTTAACGTGGAAACCGAATACTCTTTTCTTTTTAAAAATATAATTAAAGGAATGGATATATTTATAATTTCTTTATTATAAAATCCTCTCGATTACATTAGTGATTATTGAACTGGGAATAGTGGGGGGAAAACCAAGTTTTGTTACAAATATTGACATGGTAAGACAGCAAGGGGTAATACGAGCATTAAATCTATTGGAGAAAATATAAAGATGCCATTAGTCGTCCAAAGCATGGACCCGTTATAGCGGTGTTACGATTGGTACACAAACTTATCATAGCTCCACCCAGCTACACTGACAACCAATCACTACGAACATCTGCTCTTGATCTTTTGGGGCGGAGCTTGGCGATTGTGCATATAAAAGGAAATATTTTTCAGTTCGGAGTAACAGTAGCTATTTTCGCGCAGTGAATATACATTCCCTCTGCCAGTGCATAAACATTCCCTCCACCATGGACCACGAACTTTACATTTTTCCGGATTTGTATCAAGAAGGTGACACTGCAGCATTGACTGCAATTAATCTTTTTAACGCGATTGACCGTGATTGATTATTTCCAAAGCAAACCGTTGAAGATATTTGCAATGACGCTCCTTACAATCCGGCGCAAGGGACTACCATAGAAATGTAAGTGTCTATAATTTTATTTTTTTTTTATTCACAAACTGTCAGAAAGATGATTTTATATATATGGAGGGATGTAGTATCTCGTCAAATACTTCATTTAGATACTCACCATTATGCTAAAACCGAAATTTTTATGGCATTCTTTTGCATGTTTTTTTTTTATAAATGTTATTCGGATTTATCTCTTAAATGAGCTTCTCTGAGCGAACCAAAGATATCTTCACATAATGGGGTCTGTCTTACAATATGTATACTCTGTATATGTTTTTATTAAAAAAGAATCAATATGAACATTATTCTTTCTCCTTTAAGGTCCGATGAGGATTTGACGTGTTATACAATCTTTTGAAGAATCTCGTGTCATGAATACGGAAGATACACTGAACAGTCAGCATAATGAATGTCACACCGAAATAATGTAAGTGTTTTTCGATCTTTTTGGGGGAAGAAGACAATATATTTTCATAAATTTATTAAATGAAAGAAATCAGTACAATAACCATCTTAAACTACAGAATATACAAACTAACGTTACAAATATACACACGAACAAAAATATTATACTATACAACGAGGACGCACAATTGGAAAACGGATTTTTATCTGTCTGCATACCATTTCATCGTTTCGTCGAGTGTGACACGGGTCGAATAAATTTTAAAAATTTATAAATTCTTTATCACGTGGCATATGCATGAGAAATGAGATGCAGTACATTCCACAAGTATTACTAAAATATCCTTGTATACGAATCGGGTTCCATACAACTTCGGGAATATGTAATTGAGCGAGAAATTTTACAATAACAGGGTCACTCCAGGGTTGAGTACCGAGTGAATCAAAACAGTACAGGCGGTGTCTATTTTTAAAATAGATGGTAGTATCCCGTGCCTGACGATATGTTGGTCTGATTTAAATATACGTCACACTGGTTGAATATGGAGTGCAGAAAGTTTGTTTCAGGCTATACAGCATATTTGTCATCGCAGTCCGTTCCATCAGAATGGGCTATACGTAGCTCAGCGTACATGTGCACACAGCTTGGATCAAAAAAGTAAGGGCCTGAGCTGGGTATCACGAATTCTATAGGTGCACTCGGGGAAATAATTGTGTTTAAAGGGTTAATTGTAATAAAATTACTGTGCTCAATAGAAACTTGAGTTGGAGGCATCTCAAAAAGGGACAGCTCCGATTTACAGCATTGTGAACTACATGGGTGGATGAAGCGTGCCATGACGAGTTAGAAATAGTGCCTCCTCTCACGACAAGTAGTAAACAAACTATGATTCATGAGATCAATGTCCTTAGCTTATATCAGTCGAAAAAGTGGTCATAGGTTTCATTCGCTTACAGCACTTCTTTTTTGATATCCTTTTACGTTTAATACCACGTGGCCACTTCTTACGAACAGCCCTCTTCTTCTTCCCACCACCACGCATTTTTCTCTTTGCATCTTTGATGATTTCGTCTCGTGTACGCTTTAAATGTTTTTTTTAGAGCTTCTTTAGGTTTAGCCCCAGCCAATATGTCTTCTGCAGTGTTAAGACCTGATTGTAGCGCTTTCCTTCCGAGGTATCTGGCACCCCTCTTCAGCAAAGGAACAGCCGTATGTAGTATGGATGAAAAAATGGACCCAAGTCCACTACCGCGCTGGTATCTCACCCCTCGATAGACGGTGAAAGGCTTTCTATCCATTATAGCTCAGTACGTCGAAAGTGTAGCTTCACTGTTAAGCTCCCGTTACCGAATGGGAAGTTTTCACCCTCAATCGTTCTTATATATGTTGAGATATTGGTTATTAAATTAGTTGCGACATTCACATAATAGGGTCTGTCATATGTAATACTCAAACTCCTTCCTCTATGGTTGGGGATGTGAGCAATGCGCAGCAGGCGTGCCTAGGTATCCCTAACAAACTGGTGCTCCACTATATTACTGTAAATATAGGACAAGTCTGGGGACTGAGAGATTTCAGCCAGTTTCTCCATCTTCAATTGATACATTAATCTGGACAAGTCATGCTGTGCCTCGTGAAATGTGTCTCTTTGGAAGGCCGCGCTATATCGGCCATTGTTTAGAATTTTGAAAACACTTCGATCTTTAATACGTCTGTTAGTCTTTGATTTTAGGATTAGTGTATGTGCAGGGTTTCCTTTGTTTACGATTTCGTATACTAAATCATTCGTAAGGTTTGAGTTTCTTAAACTTACGTTTAAGTCTCTCACAACATCCTCGACCGAACCATAATGACCCGGTCCTAGTCTTACTTCTGTACTGTAATACCGTGCAACCTTAGACCTAGCGATACGTATAGTTTCATCCATAGCTACCCCAGCTTTTTCACACTCGTCAATATCTCTAAGAATCGTAAAAACGGATTCTTTATAGTCAATATTTAAAAAGAGGGTGTCCAGCTGAATCTCGCATATCCCCACCTCATACGAATCACGACCCAATTCAATGGGCCCGTGGAGTTCTGTTACAAAGTTGGCTAGTGTGTTGTTAGCAAAGCTGGGCACTTGCGGGTTTTTTTGCGGTACTGCGGTACTGCGGTACCACCGCACTACCAAACCGGTACCGCGTAACGCAGTACCGCAAAGGATCGCTGAAAGTACAGCCTCTACTTTCAGCGATCCTTTGCGGTACTGCGTTATGCGGTACCGGTTTGGTAGTGCGGTGGTACCGCAGTACCGCAGTACCGCAAAAAAACCGCAAGTGCCCAGCTTTGGTTGTTAGGGTGTACAGACAGGGACGAGGAGGACGGGAGTGTGACGTAGAAATGGTTAGGAGCCATGTTGCATACTATTTAAGCTTCATTATTGCATCAGCTTTTATATAGGTGTTGAAGCTTCCTGGGTACCCTAGCCATTTCACCAGGTACATTTTTCTCTTTCCTGAACCTTTGCTTCCTAAAATTTTCTCAATTTTAAACACATTTTTTTCTAAATTAAATGCAACTTTCTGCAATTCCTCGCGGTAAAAGCCTCCTGAGATTTCTTCCCCATTCAAAACTTCAATGTAATACATCATTATCTCACCTTTAGGTCTCATAGCCCTAACTTTAAAAATCTCACGTGTCCATCCTTGCTCAAAACCCTTTGCGAATTTCTTCCCCGAACGCGACAGCCTTACATAATCACTGATTTTGAAGCGCGCAGAGTGTGGTGGTGGTGTTGGTGATCCATCTCTTCTCGGGAGCGTACCTCTTTCTAAAACTTCGTTAGGTGTTGTCCCAATCGTGCGATGGTGTGAGCGGTTGTAGGATGATGCCAATCATTCCAGAATGTCTAGAAATCTGTATGTGTTTTTTATTTGTAAAATAGCGGTGCATGGGTTCCTTTATGGTACGTTGAACTCTTTCAGCTAAAGAAGTCTTATGTATAGAATTGGTTGTGTAATAGCTGATATTAAACTCTGTCAACATGTTCTGAAAAGCACGGCCTATAAATTCCTTCCCCATATCCGTACAAAAAGAGCCAGGAACCCTGTTTTCTTTTAACATTAGCGTTTTGGTGGCTTTAGCAACTGTTTCAGGTGATTTATTTTTCAAAGGAACTAGCCACATATATCTAGAGAATACGTCTATTATGAATAGAATGTAGCGGTAACCATCGTTATACACAGAATATCTTTGCATGTCTGTTAAATCTGCTTGCCAAATAGAATCAATCGAGGAAGCCGTTGTCTTGGCTGTTTTAAACCTTTTTCTCACAGGCTTATGAAGCGTATAAGCGTCCTGCTCCCGCAAAAATCTTTCAACATCTTTTTTCCTACTCTGTAAACACTTCTGTACAGTCTATCTACGCCTCCGTAGGAGGCTGGGTTAGAAATGTCATAATAGCATTTACTTAATACGTTAGCCATTTGCGTATTTTAGAGGCACGTGGGTAGGGTTGACCGTTGTTTAACCTCTTCTTTCTCCTCTTCAAAGGTGTTACCGCCGGGGGTGACGGCGTCTTCAATTGTGCCACATGCGTTGCATGTTCCAAGTCTTTTAACCTGTTCAGATTTCCTATCAAGGTTTTAGGGACATTTATTTGTTGTAGTCTTGCTTTAATATGCTTCCATCCTGATGGTGATGGCCTATCCCACTTTCTCACCAGATCATGGACAATGTCTACGACAGGGGTGGGGAACCTTTTTTAATTGGAAGGCCGCATTTCATTTAACCAAGACCCTATTTGGCCGGATGCTGAGAATTTAACATATACAGTACAACAAAATGTCATATTTTAGTCTACAACCTACATATTTATTAATTTTAAATCAAACTTGATAATACGTGAGGGCTTTTATAATAAATAAAAAATTCAGCAAGTGCACATTTATTTTTGTGGGGAATAATTAACAATATAACTAATATTAAGTGAAAAAGTGATAAACCATTTAATGACTTTTTTGTGACTGCTTATTGCGGGACAGGAGTCGTACATTTAGTTCCAATATCGTTGACCGTAGTTTTAGTTGGTCCTCCAGGTGAATATCGACATCTGAGATCTCAAGCGCGTTTTGATTTGAGTCACATATGAAACGTTGATTCACAACAGTAGGTTGTGCCGAAAGAAGGCAACATTCGACGAGCATGTTGGCGCAGACGTGGGTATTCAACGCCATTTTTCCATATTTTAACAGGATCTTTCTTAGTATCAAATAGAGACTTAAGGATATTATCTTCTAATAGCTCAATCAACTCCATCTGTAAATCTTCAGGTGCTTTGGAGACGCCAACCAGGTGTGGTTGGAAAGCTAGTTTCAGTGTGAAGTCATGTTTCTCAAAATCTTCAAATCTTTCATCGTATTCTTCAATCAGGGAGTCTAGGACAGCTGTGTATTCTTTCACATCGCACTCCCTTAATGATTTGCTTGTATCTTCTTCATCAATTACCTTTGCCAGTTCGGAAGTGTTCAGCTGAAAGTTCCGATCGGGTAAGGATAGTTTTGAAAAACGCAGCTTCCTCCGAAAAGCCTGGATTTTTTGCCACATTTCATATATGGATTTAGTTTTACCTTGCAAAGAAATATTCAGGTAATTTTGCTTGACATTACGTCACACAAAAATGCAGCATTTCTGCAGAAATCCTTTTTTGACAATTCACATGGTTCATTGAGTTCCTCAGAAAATCTTGTGATTTGTTTTCGCAAAGACAAAAGTTTTTCAAAGACTTGCCCTTGTGACAACCAGCGCACTTTAGAATGATACGGAAGATCCACACTGAATGTTTCATCATCAAGCATAAGCATATTGCGAAACTGGCGATGTCGTGATGCATTTGCTCTAATGTAGTTCACAATACATATAACTTTACTTAATATGTCACTTAAAACAGTAGATTTGGCACAGAGATTCTGTTGATGCAAAATACAGTGAAAGGAAATCAAGCTATCTGGATTTGGCAGTTCTTTTTGTAGTAGCGCAACAAATCCTGCACATTTTCCTCTCATGGAAGGTGCACCATCTGTGCATACACTTACTAATTACATAAATTCAGTTTCGCTTCACGGCATTTTTCTTTGAAGAGAGACAAGACGTCAATTCCACGTGTCTTCCCCGTAAGAGTACCCAAAGCCAGTAACTCCTCGTAGCATTGAAAATCTGCAGTTATAACACGAATAAAAAGTGACACTTGCGCCGAGTCAGTAATATCAGTGGACTCATCCAAGGTAATCGAATAATAAGTATTTTCGCTTTGGCATATTGTATGAAGTTGTTCAGTTGCATTGAGGGCTAATTCATGTTGCCGATCAGTTATGGTCCTTCTTGAAAGAGGTAGTTGTTTGTATTTGTTAACCTTGTCTGAATCTAAAGGGGCTACAACTTCAACAATGCATTCTTTTATGATTTCCACATCACTATATGGCTTACCTCTTTTTCCAAGTATATATGCTACTTTATAAGTTGCTTCAGTGATTTCAGTCCCTAGGCCTGACATCGTTTTAAATACTTGCTGTTGTTGCTGCTTTTGAAGTTTCATCTTCGTAAGTGCAAACTTTCGGGGTTCTTCTTCCAATATAGCATACTTGTGGTTCTTATGAGTTGCATAATGCTTATATGCATTGTGTTCTTCACTGTTGCAATTATGGCGTTGCAGAGCAAACATCATTTTATCTTTCTCAACAACTATGAAATACTGCAATTCCCATTCTTCATGGAATATTCTGTTCTCTTCATTCTTCATGGAATATTCTGTTCTCTTCCTTTAATTTTCTTTTCACAGTTTTTGACATGATTGGGGTACCAGAAGATTTTTAAATAAAAATGGTACACGAATTGATCAAAGATTTACAGTTTTAAAGGAAACAAGCGTGCGTGTCACTATCGGAGAATCGTCAGTAACTGTCATCCAGTCAGCCAGTCGAGTTGATCGTTGATAGGTAAGGGCGTAAGCCGTAAGGCAACCCTGCCAGTTTAATGGCAACGTTGCCATATTTCCTATTGTTCAAGCCATAAAGAAGGCTTGTATGTGTAAGAAGCAGTGAAGCTGAAACCATGATCTAATGAAATAGCCTAAAGCCCTAAAGGGGTATCAGTTGCTGTCCTTATCGTACGGTATGAATTCTGAATGTCAAATAGGCAGAAGGCCGCAACTAGTACCCCAAAAGGCCGCAGGTTCCCCCCCCTGGTCTACGATATTCGACCCCTGCACCTTTGATCCTTCCACAATGATCTCGCCTGTATCGGTCCATTGTATGGCTGGGTCCTCATTCAATAGATTATAAAGACTTAAACCTTTATTCCTCAATGTACAGTATGTGGGAGGGTGCTTTTTAATACATGTTCGATATGTTGTGTGGCTGATCCCTTAATTTTAGTTGGTCAGCTGTATCGTCAGGTACAGATCCTATGTCGCCATGTCCATCGTCCCCGTGCTGTGCCTAATAACCACAGGAATCTCTGTCGGGTTTCTATAATTTTCGTACTCGTGAAGAAATTTCTGCAGAGCTTCTTGGTATAAGATTCTTTTCTCATCAGGTGTTTTTTCACTGTTTAATAGGGCTAGCAATTCGCTTTCCATTCTTTTAAGTCTGCTTTTACGGGGATCTAGATCCTTGTCTGGATTCCTTTGCAGTGAAGCGTACACCTCGTGTGGAATCACTACCACTTTCTTCATTATATTAATCTAGTCAGTAAAGGACCCAAAACTGAAAATAAGATGGAGAGAAATGACCCTCCTGTTTGTACAATAATTCGTTTTTTCTTCGCTATGTTTGACTTTTACGAGCGAGTGCACGTATTATGCTCTTGTAACGGCGTAGGCGAGCCTTCTGAGGGGTTTTCATTGATACATTGCAATTTATAACGTTAAGACAGATTTCACAGATGCATTTTAAGAAGTCGGAGTCGATATTTTTAATAAACATCTGTTGCATTGCCCGGGGCAATCGATGATAGATTTTATTAATTCACGGTATTTCTTTAGTCTCTTTGTCATTCTGGAATATACACCGTTTCAGGCTCGTTTGGAAATATATTCGTTCTTAGAAGCACCCTAAACATGTTTCGCGGATGAAGGTCGCAAAGCAAATATCGTAACGCGTGCTTGTAGCTTCTTTATAAACTTCCAAAAACTCCTTACGCCGGCAACATTGATTGGCTAATACCCCAATTTGTGATACATCTCTACGTTGTGCGAATAAGACTAGATATTGTGTATTTAACGACACATCGCGCATCTGCAGAAATCCTTTTTTGACAATTCACATGGTTCATTGAGTTCCTCAGAAAATCTTGTGATTTGTTTTCGCAAAGACAAAAGTTTTTCAAAGACTTGCCCTTGTGACAACCAGCGCACTTTAGAATGATACGGAAGATCCACACTGAATGTTTCATCATCAAGCATAAGCATATTGCGAAACTGGCGATGTCGTGATGCATTTGCTCTAATGTAGTTCACAATACATATAACTTTACTTAATATGTCACTTAAAACAGTAGATTTGGCACAGAGATTCTGTTGATGCAAAATACAGTGAAAGGAAATCAAGCTATCTGGATTTGGCAGTTCTTTTTGTAGTAGCGCAACAAATCCTGCACATTTTCCTCTCATGGAAGGTGCACCATCTGTGCATACACTTACTAAATTACATAAATTCAGTTTCGCTTCACGGCATTTTTCTTTGAAGAGAGACAAGACGTCAATTCCACGTGTCTTCCCCGTAAGAGTACCCAAAGCCAGTAACTCCTCGTAGCATTGAAAATCTGCAGTTATAACACGAATAAAAAGTGACACTTGCGCCGAGTCAGTAATATCAGTGGACTCATCCAAGGTAATCGAATAATAAGTATTTTCGCTTTGGCATATTGTATGAAGTTGTTCAGTTGCATTGAGGGCTAATTCATGTTGCCGATCAGTTATGGTCCTTCTTGAAAGAGGTAGTTGTTTGTATTTGTTAACCTTGTCTGAATCTAAAGGGGCTACAACTTCAACAATGCATTCTTTTATGATTTCCACATCACTATATGGCTTACCTCTTTTTCCAAGTATATATGCTACTTTATAAGTTGCTTCAGTGATTTCAGTCCCTAGGCCTGACATCGTTTTAAATACTTGCTGTTGTTGCTGCTTTTGAAGTTTCATCTTCGTAAGTGCAAACTTTCGGGGTTCTTCTTCCAATATAGCATACTTGTGGTTCTTATGAGTTGCATAATGCTTATATGCATTGTGTTTCTTCACTGTTGCAATTATGGCGTTGCAGAGCAAACATCATTTTATCTTTCTCAACAACTATGAAATACTGCAATTCCCATTCTTCATGGAATATTCTGTTCTCTTCATTCTTCATGGAATATTCTGTTCTCTTCCTTTAATTTTCTTTTCACAGTTTTTGACATGATTGGGGTACCAGAAGATTTTTAAATAAAAATGGTACACGAATTGATCAAAGATTTACAGTTTTAAAGGAAACAAGCGTGCGTGTCACTATCGGAGAATCGTCAGTAACTGTCATCCAGTCAGCCAGTCGAGTTGATCGTTGATAGGTAAGGGCGTAAGCCGTAAGGCAACCCTGCCAGTTTTAACTGGCAACGTTGCCATATTTCCTATTGTTCAAGCCATAAAGAAGGCTTGTATGTGTAAGAAGCAGTGAAGCTGAAACCATGATCTAATGAAATAGCCTAAAGCCCTAAAGGGGTATCAGTTGCTGTCCATTATCGTACGGTATGAATTCTGAATGTCAAATAGGCAGAAGGCCGCAACTAGTACCCCAAAAGGCCGCAGGTTCCCCACCCCTGGTCTACGATATTCGACCCCTGCACCTTTGATCCTTCCACAATGATCTCGCCTGTATCGGTCCATTGTATGGCTGGGTCCTCATTCAATAGATTATAAAGACTTAAACCTTTATTCCTCAATGTACAGTATGTGGGAGGGTGCTTTTTAATACATGTTCGATATGTTGTGTGGCTGATCCCTTAATTTTTGGTTGGTCAGCTGTATCGTCAGGTACAGATCCTATGTCGCCATGTCCATCGTCCCCCGTGCTGTGCCTAATAACCACAGGAATCTCTGTCGGGTTCTTATAATTTTCGTACTCGTGAAGAAATTTCTGCAGAGCTTCTTGGTATAAGATTCTTTTCTCATCAGGTGTTTTTTCACTGTTTAATAGGGCTAGCAATTCGCTTTCCATTCTTTTAAGTCTGCTTTTACGGGGATCTAGATCCTTGTCTGGATTCCTTTGCAGTGAAGCGTACACCTCGTGTGGAATCACTACCACTTTCTTCATTATATTAATCTAGTCAGTAAAGGACCCAAAACTGAAAATAAGATGGAGAGAAATGACCCTCCTGTTTGTACAATAATTCGTTTTTTCTTCGCTATAGTTTGACTTTTACGAGCGAGTGCACGTATTATGCTCTTGTAACGGCGTAGGCGAGCCTTCTGAGGGGTTTTCATTGATACATTGCAATTTATAACGTTAAGACAGATTTCACAGATGCATTTTAAGAAGTCGGAGTCGATATTTTTAATAAACATCTGTTGCATTGCCCGGGGCAATCGATGATAGATTTTTATTAATTCACGGTATTTCTTTAGTCTCTTTGTCATTCTGGAATATACACCGTTTCAGGCTCGTTTGGAAATATATTCGTTCTTAGAAGCACCCTAAACATGTTTCGCGGATGAAGGTCGCAAAGCAAATATCCGTAACGCGTGCTTGTAGCTTCTTTATAAACTTCCAAAAACTCCTTACGCCGGCAACATTTGATTGGCTAATACCCCAATTTGTGATACATCTCTACGTTGTGCGAATAAGACTAGATATTGTGTATTTAACGACACATCGCGCATGTATCTATTTTTGAAAAATAGATTCTGATTGATGAAGAACACGCTTATGTTAAGATGGTGGGAGAATACTGTAAATGTCTCGGCAAACGTTTTATCCATCTCCAACATGAGATCGTCAATTACAATGACTGTATGTTCATTTCCCTTTAACGAATTAACGTCATATACGCCTTTGTGGAACAAAATATCATCTTGGTACTCGTTGAACACTGATTGATACGTCGAATAGCACCATATAACTTTATGCACAAATTTCGAGAACATCTCTCCCTTTTCTTTAATGATTTTAAGCATAAACACAGTTTTACCACATCCTGTAGGTCCAGATATAATACATGTGGATGGGCTCGTGAATCTGAATTTTTCTACAGATTCCATTTCTAACACGTCACACTCCTAAGTGGATCATTTACAAAATATTACAAATTTTGAGTGCTGTTCCTTATATTTTTTCTTCTCCCACAGAACCGTGAATGACGATGAGGTACAGCACCCCATCATCGACATTACGGATGACCCCGACGACAGTGTAGTTGTGATCACAGAATCCTCCCCTGCCAACGAACCCTCACCAGCGATACCGGTAGCACGTCCAAAGCGGAGGTATGATGAAGAGAACCCCACGTCAGGTATAAAGCGACCGAAATACGCGCCTGTTGTTAGCCAACCACCACCAGTAATAGATCCCCAACCCTCAACCTCTTACGCAACAATCCCCCCCAGCAGCACCTCCCGCTAATATATCCCCTTATTCATCCGCCACAGTTGCCCCCCGTTCTGTTGAGTCTACAATAATAGACTCCAGGCCCTCAACGTCTTACGCAACAAGCCCACCAGCAGCACCTTCCGCTAATATATCCTTATTCATCCGCCACAGTTGCCCTCCGTTCTGTTGAGGATGATATAACGTTTGAGTTGGTGCGCTCCGCAGCCCCCACCCCAGCTTTGACTAGAAATCGGTATAGAGTCAGGGTCGACCCTAGAGCCATGTATAGCAATGGAATTGATCGCGGGCTACGCCGGGTTGTACAGCGTATTGTAGAGTTTGCTCTTCAGAACCGCGACGAGCGTGAAGTCAGGACGAGTCTGTCCTTCGGATTCGGGTCAGATGACGGTGATGTAGATGATTATTGGGTAGTAGTGCCATTTAGACGTTTGGCGGCTGAAGATGTAGAATATATATTAGGACGTATAATGCAAGCCGCCCAAAGTAGTATAGCCTTCAATATGGACAACTTCACGGTAAATATTGATCGTGTATTCCGTGTTGCGGGTCATAGTGCCATACCGTATACTCTTAACCTCAATTCTCAAGCTATTTATAGACGGCATATAAACGTCGATCGTGGTTGCGACTTTATAGCAGTAGTCTTGGCTAGCATGTTTACTGTACAAAATAAACGGGCTCAAAAAATTTGGCTGCCTACGGTCGTGGAACGTGCCCGTAAACTAGCTGTAGACTGTGAACTTGAATTTGACTGTAATATGGGCCCTGAAGAGCTGAGAATGGTAGAACAGGAAATGAATGTTCGTATAGTTGTGTTTGGACTGGATGATCATCGTAGGACTGTGTATGTTTTTAAAAGCTGTGTGAGAGATCGTACAAGGCCTCTACTTATCTTAGGTCTGTCAGGGGCAACGTATCTCCCCATCCGTAATATAAGGTGCCTTTACGCGAGTTATGACAAAAGTCGAAAATATGGGAGACATCATGATTTGTGTAAGGGGTGCCTCGAGTTTGCGGATGATATAGTAAGACATTGTAAAGAATGTCACACGGTATGTGAACAGTGTAAAAGCACCAAATGTGAAAGCCGTGTAGTTGAAGCTGAGAAGAGAGACTGTGATGTGTGTAGACGCACATTCTTCAATAATAACTGCTTTGAGCTCCATAAATCAACTGGCACGTGCAGGAAAATGAGAATCTGTGAATGTGGTATGTTTCACACAATGGATAATTGGGGGAAATTTAAGCACAAGTGTGACGAAATTCACTGTCCTACATGTCAGGAGGAGTATAAGGCGGATGGAGTAAAGCATGTATGGGTGCTGGTTAAGTATGCGGTCTACCATCTGAGTTCTGGTTAAGTGTGCGGTCTACCATCTGAGTTCTGGTTAAGTGTGCGGTCTACATCATCTTAAATTACACTTTTATAAATGTATTTAAGGAAAGGAATTAAAATATAAGAAATTTAGTTCAAGAAATATATTTAATTACAAAATTTTATTTATTAAAAGAAACCAAAAAAGTTTGTAAAATTTTTTTTTTTTTAAATGTTTTGCAAACTCTTATATTAGGCATTACTGTGTGTATACAGTGCGGATATCATTTCAGAAGGCTACGAACAGATCCTCCTCTTCCTTTCTTAGCATTTTCCAACAAAAATGGTTTAAATGAGATTGTAGCATTTGCACAGGAATGCCCCTTTTCTTCTTTAAAATATCTATTTTTGCATTTTTGCATTTTTAAAATATCTATTTTTGCAGAATATTTTCGTTAAAACTAACGAAAATATCACGACTTAACCTAACCAATTATCAAGGGCGTACAGTTGATCTATTAGTAAATAGTCAATACTATTCCAGAAACAAACAATGTTATAATTAATAATAGATCAACGGTACGCCCTTGATAATTGGTTAAGTTGAGTCGTGATATTTTTCGTTAGTTTATATTCTGTCAAAACTCAGATGGTAGACCGCATACTTAACCAGCACCAAATAAACTAAGATATATTAAAGTTTATCGTAGCCTTCACGGTTGCCTTTTTGGTAGGTTGGTTGGTCGCACCTTAATTGTGGTAGACTGCTCGAAGCTAGGTAGACCGCACACTTAACCAGCACCTATGTATATTATATGAAAGATGCTAAGCCTAAAAATAACCCTTGTATAACTGTATACTACGATATAGAAACATATACGAACGCTGAAACCAAAGAGGTAATTCCACATTTACTTGTGAGCCAGACTATCTGCGATGAGTGTATGGGGATCGAATGTGACGAGTGCCCCAAATGCGGTAAACGGACAAACGTTTTTAAAACGAATGTCCACGATAGTCCTGTGAAACTATTTGTGTCCTATATTGTCAAGTTAGCCGACAAGTTCAAAAAAATGACTGTGTATATTCTCGCCCATAACGGGGCAAAGTTTGACACGCAGTTCCTTTATAAGGAGTTGCTTGAGCACGAATCCTCTGAGATATTTACAGGTGATCCATTGAAAAGAGGCAACAAATTAATACAGATGCAAATAAGAGGCAATGTACAATTTAAAGACACTTTATTATTCACACCTTGTAAATTAGCAAAGCTACCCAAGGTGATGGGGTAGCAGCTGAAGTTTCCAAAGGATACTTCCCTTACACTTTCCTCACCAGCGAGACTTTAAACTACGTAGGCCCACCACCACCCAAACATTATTTTAACTATGATTTATGAGTGTAGCTGAACGTGAAGACTTTGATCGATACTACAACAGTTTTAATGAAAGTAATCCTTATAATATAGCTGATGAATGTGAGCGTTATTGCGTGAATGATGTGCGCGTGCTTAGAGTATGCTTCCAGGCCTTTAGAAGGATGTACATAGGCCGTTTCAAATGCGATCCGCTGCAAGTCGCAACCACCATCGCGTCATTATGTTTTACGGTGTTCAAAAATAACTTCATGCCTAAAGCCACCTTAGCCATTATTCACCGAAACAACCCCCGCAGTTACGGACACAAGGCTATTTACTGGCTCATACACCTACAGCAACAGACAGGTGTATACATAAAGCACGCCCGCAACACGGGTGAAGTACCCATTAAGATTAATGGTCGTGTTTTTTGGGTTGATGGGTTAAGTGAAAACCGTGTCACTGGTGTGAAGACTGTGTACTCCTTTAACGGATGCTGGTGGCATGGATGCCCCCGTCCTGAGTGCGGAATGCCGGAGATATCCACGGTAGATCTCCTGCCGACTGTCTTGCATGGACCCGCACCCGCGATCAACTTATAGGATCAGTTCACTCACAAAGTCTTGTGGGAGCATGAATATGATGCACGGATGGAGACAGACGAGGTGTACCGTGAGGAAATAAACACGATCAAGCGTTCAATGGTGCTGGATCCTCTCAAATGTGGTGATAGCTTGTTTGGAGGACGTACAAATCCATTCAGACTATACTTTCCACCTACGGAGGGTGTGAAGCTCCATTACTACGATTTCTGTTCTTTATACCCATACGTGATGAAGAACAATCCGTACCCCGTGGGCGCTCCTGAGAAACTGGTGGGACCTAACCTGCCCTCCATCAATGAATTTTCAAGAAATTTGAATGATCGTTACTTTGGGCTCTCTTTCGTAGACGTACTCCCCCCACGCAATTTATGGATGCCAATCTTACCTGTCGTTATCGACCACAAGCTCATGTTTCCCCTGTGCGTGAAGTGCGCGGAAGAGAATAACGGCGATTGTAACCATATACCCCACCAGCGTAAGATCAGAGGCGTATATACAAGTCCTGAGCTGGCCCTAGCCGTACGCCATGGGTATAGAATACTGAAGATACATGAGGTGTGGAGGTTTCAGAAGCTACCCAACCTTTTCACACCATATATAAACGCATTTTTGAAGGATAAGGTTGAGGCATCAGGGTATCCGCGAGGAGTTGATACCGAAGATGAAAAGTCTGCCTATATTCAACGTTACCGCGACCGCGAAGGTATACAACTTGATCGTGCCCAAATTGCAAAGAATCCTGGCAAGCGCTTTAGTGCAAAGTTGTGTCTAAACAGTCTATGGGGAAAATTTGCACAGAATACCGGCAAAGGGAACATTCATTTGGCACAAAGTTATAGTGATGTCTGGGATTATGCCAATGCTCCCGATAAAGAGGTCATGGAGATCGTGAATGTAGGTAATACTTACATAATAAAGTACAACAACACTGAATTGGCCACAGATACCTCAAGGGTTACAAACATACCTGTGGCCAGCTTCACAACAGCCTACGCCCGTATAAAACTTTGGGGTCTATTGCATTCTCTTGGGCGGAGAGTATTGTATGCCGATACAGATAGCGTGATATTCACAGAGAGGGAGGGTGAATACATGCCTGCTATTGGGGAGTTCCTCGGCGAGCTCACTGATGAGATCAAGGATGAGTATGGGGACAACGCATACGCCGACTCTTTTGTCTCAACAGACCTAAAACTTATGGGGTACGGGTGAGGGTGGGGGAGGATATGAAATATATCGTGAAGGCAAAGGGTATTACGCTCAACCATGCGAATCGGCGGGTTGTTAACTTTGAATCGTTGAAGGATCTAGTGTGTTTGGACGATGATGAGGGCGAACGACCTCCCCAACTAACTGTAGGCACCCACAATTTTCGGGCGCAGAAGCTGGGGGGCGTGAAGGAACTTAGGGGAACGAAGGTGTGCCGTAACACCTATAGGAAACGTTACCAGTTACCTGGTACCTATGATACCGTACCCTTTGGATACCATAACCTTTGATGCGTCTATTGTTAACTTACTTATCACACGTATTTGTAAATATGTATGTCTTGTATATAATCTTTGATGTATCTATTGTTAACTTATTTATTACACGTATTTGTAAATATATATAACTTGAATATCTCGATTAAATCGTATTTGTAAATATATATAACTTGAATATCTCGTTTATTAAATAAATCATGTTTCAATTAGCGTTTCACTTTCTCCTTTGTGTGTGTGTGTGTGTGTGCACAGGTGAAAGTTCTAAGCTCCGCCCACTGTAAGACCAGCAACGTGAGTCATGCTACTATCTGGGATTCCCTGCGTGGTCAGTTGACTGCAGTAAGCCCTTGAGATCAGACGTGTATTCGCCAGCGTAGAAGTGGCTACCTTTAATATTGCTTGTACAACGTTTATGAAATGGTATTCAGCAAAGTGTGAAGATGTGGTGGATACCGAAAAACTTCCTATTCCCCCCTCCTATGCCTCTTTTAAAACCACATTGGATCGTGCGAAGGAGCAAGATGTACAAATACTCTACGGATGTTCTGGTGAGACCGTTGCAGGCTTTCGTTGCACAGACGATGTGCTGAAGTATGCTGTAGAGCTAAACTTTATAAAGTCTCACATATACCGTGAAGTAAAAGAAACAACGCGTGCAGAAGAGAAGCAGCAGATATGGATAATGAGTCTTGTGGATGGGTGGTGTGACAAGCGGTATTATGTCATGTTACACCATGTCGATTACTCATACCCTACGACTGAAAATGTGAATCTCGTCATCATGGAGAATCTTAAGTATTTTTATCACTATATTAATGTATATCATGATGAGGTTCGTAGTGAGGTTGTGGCTAGTGCCCTGCGTGAGTTTTTAGCAGACTTTAGAGACGAGTATCGTTTGCTAGGCAGAAAGGAAAAATATGAGCATATGTTCCTCTCAAATAGTGCGCCGGAGTGTGAAGATGTTTAGGAGAGATAAAACATTATAAAATGTGCCTAGTTCGTGAAAATTATCCTGAGGGAAACTGTCTGGTGCGTATTCTGGTAGTGATAAAACGTTAAAACCGAAATTAATTCTTGTACCGGAAAAAACACCTACCCAATATAATGGGGTACAACAATTCGCCGCACACGTTTCATTAGATTATGGTGCGACTCGCACCTCACGGATCATACGAGTTCGAACAAGCCCATTCACGTATCATCAGGGTGAGTCAGCCGCCCATCGAACCGTTCCTGCCTACCTGCGTGCCTCACGCGGCTCATAGTTATCTCAGAGCTTGAACCGAGTGGACGTGCGCTCCTCGAATACGATGGAACTTCCTTTGAGCAGCATTCTCAACGCCTCGTACGATGTGTCCGTGACGAAATCGTTGCGCGTGTTCAGGCGTAAATCCGGTACCGTTAGCTATGTACTGGAAACGGAATGTAGACAAACAAACAAACGGAATGTTGTTTATTTAAGTGTCGAGGAGATGAATAGAATCTTCGTGATAGTTGAGAAGTGGAGTGAAGATCGTTATAAAATACCTGCTAACGTAGGTACAAGAAGAGAGCAGATTAGTGACGCACCCTCATACGCCGTTGTATGTACGTTGTGTATAAATAACGATCGGCCATGCATTGATATACGGCTGATGTGGAAGAATGCTTCTGATAATAACGCTCTTGTTCCTACGCGAAACCGTTTCATCCTCGACAGAATGTTTGAAATCGTCGGATTCCGCAAGCTGAAACCTATATTAGACGCGCGTGTTACGGATATGCTTTATTTTGATACAGTACTTGAATACGCATACACCGCTCTGCTCGATGGGTTTACCGAGTGTAGGGCTGAACAAGGTGAGAATGGTCTAGAGCTGGACGTTTATTTAAAAAGTTTAGACTCTTTGAAATATCATGAACTTTGGTACAAAGCAATTGATCGGTACAAGGCTGAGCTCACCTACACCGTTCACCCTGAAGAACTATTTCTTTATAAACGAGCAGTTGTCGTAACGACTTAGAAGATTATTTCAATTGCCGCTATGTTGAGTGAAGATGAGTTCACGATTGAAAAGCTCGGGTCGGTAGAAATAAACCCTCGATTGGAAAGGCGTGTTTATAAACTTGTGTTTAATAATGTAGCTAACGATGAACTCTTTGTGCGTGCTTTTGATTGTATTCTAGACGTATTTAAAGATGACTTACCAACCGGTTGTAAAGTGGGAACAAAAATAGTACTGAACGATATGAAAGCCCTTCATATCGAGTACAGGTTTCCCTATACTTTAAGCGGTGAAATATTATTAAACCGCGTATACTGCGTAATGCAGAGCAATAATGATGTAATTGTAGACTCGATTAAGTGCGAGTTTAGTATTTTGAAAAAAAAGTGAAATGTATTTATATATTTAACATATTTGTGTGTGTGTGTATATATATATATATTTCTGCTATATTGATGATTATACGATTTATTATGTTGCGCGGTAGAAGATAAAGTGTATGTATTTATTTATTTAGTTGTGTGTATATATTTCTGCTATGTTGATGATTATATTATTTCTTAGTTTTGTTTTTTGATCATTCCAATGTATATTTATTTCTATATATCTCCATAATATAATGTGTGTGTGTGTGTGTATATATATATATATATATATATATATAATATATATATTTCTCCTGTACTGTTATATTGACGAATATATTTTTTGATTATATGCATATTCCTCGTTCATATTTCTTAAACTATTATTATTTTTAATTGATCATTCAAAAATGTATATTTATTTTCTATATATTTATAATAAACAGAATGATGCAATGTTGTTTTACTTAATTCTTTTGGTTGTAAACAATTATATTAAATGGCTGGTTACGCCTTCTAAACGTACTAGCGGAATTCTAAGCCAACTTTTAAGAATTAATCAAATCTTCTTCTTTCTCTTCGCCCGTTCCCGCCTCTATGCGGGGTCGGCGTTTCTGACCAGCCTCCTCCACACAGCCCGGTCCTGGGCTTCTTCCTCCGACAAACCCTTCTCCCTCAAATCGTCCCTCACCTTCTCCATCCACCTTCGCTTCGGTCTGCCTCTCTTTCTCCTGCCATGCACCTCCATATTCATCGTTCTCTTACCTACATAATCTTCGTCCCCTCTCATCACATGTCCATACCATTTCAGTCTACTTTCTTGTATCTTCCTCGAGATTTCTCCAACCTTTGTTGTGCCCCTTATCCTTTCATTCCTTACTCTATCCAACCTTGTCACTCCGCACATCCATCTAAGCATTCTCATCTCCGTTACATCTAGTCTTTTCTCATGATCTTTCTTTATAGCCCAAGGCTCAGCCCCGTACATCATAGCCGGTCTTACCACAGTCTTATACACCTTTCCCTTAACCCTTGCGCCTATTCTTCGGTCACACAACACCCCTGAAACTTTCTTCCAATTTTTCCAACCAGATTGCACTCTGTGTGTTATTTCTGTGTCCAGCTCACCGTCCTCAGCCACTGTCGATCCCAAGTACGTAAACTTACTTACTCTCTTTAACCTTACTCTCTTTAACTTAATAATGTATACCTGAACAATTAAAATGGTATCTGGCAACTTGCCCTAATAATGTATACCTGAATGATTAAAATAAAAAGTGGTATCTGGCAAGTCAACCTGAACAAGCCATTTACGCCTTCTAAGCCAACTGGCTGATTAGGAGTCTATAAGACAACGCATACTCGGCTGAAGTATTATTATGCACTTGGCTCCTGCCAGGTGAACACCTCTCTTCCTTTCTCTCCTTCTCCTCTCTTTCTCTTGGGGGATAACGCCGCCTCCAAGTTTCATTACCCCTTGTTGCACCTGCAGCACTCCCCCCCCCTTTGCAACATTGAGTTGTTGCATACCCCCACCCCATTTGCAACATTGAGGTGTTGCATACCCCCCTTTGCAACACCCCACCCTTTGCAACATTTGATCATTATCTCTTGCAACATTGCAACATTCCTGCACTCTACCTTTTTGCGGCTATACTACTAGATTATTCCATTTATCAGTTACTTTAAACGTAAAGAGGTTTTTAGCGATATTAGTGATGAAACGTCTGCCACGCAACTTAAATCCGTTATTACGAGTATTATTATTATCGAAAGTGAACAATTTGTCAAAATTTACATTATCGATGTTATTAACGATTTTGAAAACTTCAATAAGCTCCCCCCTTAATCTCCTGGTTTCGAGTGAATACAGGTCTAACTCTTTAATCCGATCTTCATAAGGCCTGTTGCGCAATGACGGAATCAGTTTCGTGGCACGACGTTGAACCATTTCTAACCTATCAATATCCAAACGCAAGTACGGGCACCAAAACTGAACTGCATATTCTAAATGAGGCCTGACTAGGGACTTGTAAAGGGGCAATATGATATCCTTCGATTTAAATTCGAAATTACGCGCTATGAAGCCTAACATCCTATTAGCTTTTGCGCAAGACTCCAGGCACTGGTTCCTAACCTTTAAATCCTTAGATACGCGTACGCCTAAATCTACTTCCTCGTCAACGCTGGCTAACTCCCTATCATCCATCGTGTACATGTAATTATTGTTACGAGAACCTATATGCAAAACTTTACATTTGTCTACGTTAAATTGCATCTGCCAGTTATCCGTCCACTCCATAATCCTATGTCCATCGTCTTGGAGCTTATTTCTATCGTCCTCGTTAACAACCTTACCGACTATTTTAGTATCGTCCGCGAATTTTGACACGTTACTAGTCAATCCTACATCTATGTCGTTAATGTAAATTACGAATAGCAATGGGCCTAACACTGAACCCTGTGGGACACCGCTACCTACATCCAACCACCCCGATTCACTACCATTAACTACGACCCTCTGCCTCCTAGCACGAAGCCATTCTTCTAACCAGTTAGCTACCTGACCACGTACACCGTGCGCTTTGACCTTCGCAATTAATCTCCTATGCGGAACTGTATCGAACGCCTTTTTAAAATCTAAATAAATAACGTCAGCCGCTCTATGCCTATCGTATTCGCGCACTATTTCGTTATAAAATTCTAACAAATTAGTTAAACAAACCCTATGGCGTCGAAATCCATGCTGACTACTATTAATCAAATCTCTACTTTCTAAGTGATCGATGATACGATCCCTAACTATGGATTCCAAAAGTTTACCGACAATTGACGTTAAGCTAATGGGCCTATAATTGCTAGCAACTGCGCGGTCGCCTTTTTTAAAAATAGGCGTGACGTTAGCTAATTTGAAGTCTTCAGGAATAATCCCCGTTTCGAATGACTGATTAAAAATCTTCGTTAAGGGGCCTACGATAACGTCTTTCAAATGTCTGGGATAAAAAGCGTCAGGGCCTGGAGCCTTGCTAACTTTTAGCCTATCAATATAAAGCGCAATCTCACCCTCGTAAACAGTTATTTCATCCAAAATAGTCTCGCTACTAAATGGAACAATATCGTCCACGTCGGGGACATTATTTACGTCTTCTACGGTAAAAACTGTCGCAAAAAAGTTATTGAAAATACCCGCCATCGCCTGAGCGTCAGAAGCCAAAGCGCCATTAACATCCACTACAAGGCCTATGTTATCTTTTATCGGCTTACGATTATTAACGTATTCAAAAAACCTTTTTGGATTATGTTTACTATCCGCAGCTATAAGTATCTCTAAATTACGCTTAGCATTCCTAACTGATCTTTTAACCTGACGTCTAAGCTCGATATATCTATTAAAGTTAGCTGCCGTGCTATTGCGCTTATTAAGTCTATACGCTCTATTACGCTCGTTTATGAACTCGCCTATTTCCCTAGTCCACCACTTGGGCCTAACATGATTTCTAGCGCGCTTGGGCCTACGAGGAATAAACTCCCTTTCAATATTCCTAAAACTTTCTCTAAACGCCACCCAATGCAAATTTGTGTCATTACCCATAAATAAGTTATCCCAGTCCACTACTCTCATCCTATCCGCAAAACTATCAAAATTAGCCCTACGAAAATCAGGGACTTCTATTACGTTACTATCCTTAGTGTTTTCTATCAATAACTTAAACCTAAGAATTTGATGATCACTACATCCTAAACTCTCGCCTACTTCTAAACCTTCGATTATATTCTCGCCGTTCGTCATCAATATTATCACCGCGCGTTGGTTTGGTAACCATCTGTCGTAAAAAGTTATCTTCCATAAACTCAATCAATCTCAAACCCTCCTCATTACCAGTAAAAGTCTCATAATTAACATTAGGACAGTTAAAGTCTCCGACAATTATACTATTCCGATTGTCAATAAAGTTACCAAGAAGTGAGTAAAATCTAGTATCAGTATCGAGGGGTTGAACGGAAGTCTATAAACAAAACAAAATTAAAATTAATACTACGCGCCCTAACTTCAACACATATCGCATTAATTGCTGCCGGAAAATCTAACTTAACCTCGATAGCCCTAAGGGAATTACGAATGTACAGCAAAACGCCGCCACCAATCCTATGTAACCTATCGTTAGTAAAGAGTTTAAAACCCGGTATATCAAGTTCCCCCAACAAGTCCCGAGTCATGGAATTTAACCAAGTTTCAGTGATAGCAACTATATCGTAGTTGGCGGAATAAATTATCGCCTTAAATTCATTTAATTTATTTCTAATACTACGCGCGTTACAATAAAAGACGTTTAAGTTATATTTTACCACGGATCAGCGTTTTAAACTATTTTTCACGTCGGGCCCGCGTTCCCCAGACCCACAACGTTTAAAGAAGGCTTCGATCTATACAGCTTTCGCACGTTTTCGTCTATTAACCTACCCAGCCTAGCATTACCTATTTCATTAAAATGCACCCCATCTTTTATAAAAAGTCTAGGATCACTGAATTCGGACCACAGCTTCACGAAGGGTACATTTTCCTCAGCACAAATCTCTTCTAATTTAGCACTCAAAAATATCGTTTTAGACGTAATCCTAAGACCCAAACTGTGCCTAGGGGTAATACCTAGAACTAAAGACCTATCTGACCTCACCTTTATGGACCTAATTAACCCCCTATATCTCTCCAAAAGGTCAGGCACTCTCGTATCGGGCTATACGAGTCGTTGCCCCCTACCATCGTCACCAACATCGAGTGACGGGAGGCAACATTAATCCTATCCACTTCGTCTCTAACTCTGTCAACCCTGGGAGACAGACTCTCCTCCTCTTGGTTGGATGCCGTTCAACAAACTCTGCGTCCATATGGCGCACTAAAGAATCCCCAATTAAAATAGTTTCCCCCTCATTCACGTCCCTTTCAAAATGGGCGAAAGGGTTCGAAACCTCGATAGGGGGGTGATTCCTATCACCTAACGTACGCGGTCTAGCTTAGGGTTGCCAGACGTCCTGTATTTTACGGGACAGTCCCGCATTTGATCCAAAAATCCGGCGTAAAAATCCGGCGTCAAAATCCCGCGTCAAAATCCCGCGTCAAAATCCCGTGTTCAAAATGTCCCGCAAAAAAATATTTTTTTAAGCAAATTTTTTAGGGCTGAATTGATTTAGAATTTCAATATTATGTATAATAATTTCAATTTATTCACGATGTTTAATTGTTAAATATTATTGCAATACAAATTTTCTAATTTTGTTTGTTGTAACCGTTGAAGAAATCTAGTTTCAATTTTAAAAAAAATTTGGTCTTAAAAAAAAACCAGAAATTTTTTGTCCCGCATGGGTATTTGAAAAATCTGGCAACCCTAGTCTAGCTCCACCCTTAACTTCTTTAAATCCCTCCCCATCTACTAATCTCGAACTAGCCTTAACCCCTTCCTCAACTCTATCCAACCTTCCCGATAAGCTACCTAAACTAGAAACTAGATTATGCACCTCACTCTTCAAATTACGAACGTCTTCAACGTTAGTATTGGTTCGGCTTTCGTCAAACGTAGCCCTACCCCTGCCTTCATCAAGCGTTGCAAGTCTTTCCTTTACCTCACGTACACTACGTTTTATTTCAATATTTCCTCCCTTAACTCGCAAAAGAAACAAACTGATCTCTCGGTAACCGCCATAGGACCGCCGTCATAATCTTTAAACTCCGAATACCACCGGTTTACCCCACACCTAACACACGACGCTTTCTGCGACGGCATCGCGCGTTAAAATTAGTTTATAACCGTCACAAGTTAAACTAAGCCGGCACGCTATAAAATCTTCTAAATCGCTAAAAACCACTAATATTCAATTTCCTAAACTATAACAATGTAAATATAAACGCAAGTATATAAAATTCAAAATTTACCAAAAGTAAAGTTGTTAGCAATATGCAAAATAGAAGCAATATCAGAGAGCTCAGGAAATGCGTCCGTTCTTGTCAGCAGGTAAGGTATCTCTCACGGCAGGTTCTTGCGAAATTTACCTTCAACAGATACATAATTTCATTCAGACTTAACATTTTTTTTCATTAATGTTTTATATTTTAAATAGTTTACTCATTGAAATAATAACTTGCTTCACATTGAGCAAACGTTTCAGTAAGGCTGAAACGCTTCTAATTTCCGTATGGACCAGAAAATGCTGAAATATGACGAACGGAAGTTTGAGCTAATGTTTGACAAATATATACCGGGTGTCCCATTCGAAATGAAACAACTTTGAAACTCCGTAATTTTTAAAGTATTAATGTGAGAATGTTGAAACTTTGCCAGTTACTACAACATATGCGTAAGTTTTTGTCATAATGTTTTTTTTTGTTTGTTTCAGATTGAATTATGTTTACCCCACAAATAAAAGCGAAATGTGTTATGGATGGCTGAGTTTAAGTCCCTTACTCTGGTGCAACGGCGATTCCGTACAACCTTTCACAAGGAACCACCCACCAGAAGAGACCTATATGCATGGACCAAGAAGTTTGAGGAGACTGGCAGTGTTCTAAAGGAACACTCTGGAGGGCTAACAAGATCAGATGATGATGTTGAACGAATACGCGGCGCCTTTGGTAGTAACCAGAGAAAGTCCATCCGTCATGCCAGTGTCGAACTGCAGATTCCTCGGTCAACTGAAAAAGCGCATCACAGAAGCGGTGGACTCTGTAACCCCTGAGATGCTAGGCAACGTGTGGAGGGAAATTGAGTACCGTTGCGATCTGGTCCGTGCTACAAATGGTGCACATATTGAATGCATACAATAAAGAACTGTCATATATCTAAATGTTATAATTCACATATATCATATGGAACTTTATGACAGTGACTATTTACTATGTGAATATTACATTGTTTGCATCATTCATTAAAAAATTATAAGGTTTCAAAGTTGTTTCATTTCAAATGGGACACCCGGTATATCCTAATTATACATGTAACCTAACCTAATACAGTTGAACACTCCGCACGTTGTCCAGCTGGGACTCGTCAAAGTCAGAACTATTTGTCTATTTCGGAGTCTGTCAAATGAGGGAGGACAATGCGCGGTGGGTCCAAAGCGCGCATTGTCCGTAATACCGTATATATATGTATATACTCCTATATATTACAAGGCTTACGTCGTGGCCAATGTCGTAACACCGCTTCCCGGAGCTCAGCGAAATTAAGCGACATTGGGTCTGGGTAGTAGTTGGATGAGAGACCGTCCTCTGCGCCCAGATTATGTAGCGACCCTTGGTTCGGATCCCACGTAAAGCTGTAGGTCTCCTCCGTCATATGACCTTAGATGTTGCGGAGGAGGTTAAACAACCCCAATTAAAAAAAAAAAATTACCCGAGTCACAATCGGAAATAATTGAGTTTTTATTTTTTTAATGTTGCGGGCAGGGAAAAAGGATCTGACGATGAACTTGACAACACACTGTGATTGGTAACTTATGAATGTGGACGATCGTAATCAAGTAGAGAACGATGATGAATGTGGACGACAGCGTGAATAACTTTTTCTGCAACCCGAACGCAAGGTGACGTTGTGAACGTCACCAAATAGCAAAAATTAATACGAAATCGAAAATCTTTATTTCTCAAGTTAGTAAATAAGAAATTCGATTGACTCCAGGTTGCAGTACCTGTTGGCCCGACTTCGGTAGGCCCTATTTCGGTTATATCAAATACCAACGTCAGCCCAACGTGCGGGACGACTCGTGATTATTATGTGGTTTGTCAAAACTCATTCCTTTTCCTCAGAATCTCTCCTTGGGGATTCCAATATATGTTTGAAATGTAAATGACAGAATGTATGAACTTCCAACCCGCCCGATTGGCGTCTAAATTCAAATGTATTTCGCCGACTGTATATATTCACTTATTATATTCTGATGTAATTCATGGCTTGAGTAAAATAAAAAATCCTTTATTGATTAAAAAATAAAAGTCTACAAATAAGAATCTTACAATATTCAAATTCATAATTACAAAAGGTGTTCAAAAATTGAGATTAAAAAATGAGAAAAAGCATTTAAAAAGAAGTGGTTCATAAATGAAACAAGACACCGCATTAACCATCACTTTTAACTTGATGTAACAAACTGGTTACTTTAAAACAGTCTAATTCAATATTTTGAGTAAAGCTTAGGAACAAGTACAGTTTCGCGATTATAATTGCTGAAGGCAGATCACTCTTGGTTATTCAGCCAAAGTAGAGTATTTATAGACATGTTAAGGATCTTATTACAGTAGTGGATCTCATTACAGTTTGAAAGGATATATATATATATTAGGCCGGGTCGAAAATGGGAAATTTTTTCATTTCTTAAAAGTACACTGAGAGAAGTTTTTGTATCACTTTAACAAAATATTAAAAAATCAAGCATGTGCTACCCTACTACCCCTATTACATGCCCCTCCTCCCTTTTATACTTTCATGTTTGCACATGTTTAATGTTGTTACATGATAAGTTTTGTTTAATGCTTGATATTTTTGTTTCAGATAAATAGAAATAATTTGCATTTGCTTTAATTATAATTTGAATTACTATAAATAACATATAATTTGATTTTACTTCTGAATATGAAATGACTACTAGAAGCAAGTCCTCAAATGCAACCTTTGGATATCCTACGGAATTCCCAGCAGCCATGACTCCTTCAAAAGCAGATGTTGTGAGACACTACCTTTTTGTGCACCGTCGTGAAGAAGCTAAATCAAAAGGATCAGCATCTGCTGCTGATTGTTACAGGGTTGTTGTAAAAGATATTGAAGACATTTTGATGAAATTTTCTTTTCCTACGATTAACACCAAAGGTCAATCGACTAATAGAAGTAGCGTCAAAATTGAGCAAGGTGCTGTTACATCGAAGAAATTAAAGTTTTCCCTTAAAATTAGCTCAGTATGATGAAATGCTTGATATATCTTGTGAATGCTATGATAAGGGAATTGATAGGAAATCTTGCAGGTGTAAGGATAAAATACCAATGGCAGAATGGGAGTCTTTTGTGAGTCAAAAACAAAGAAAAAATCAGTTAGGACCAATTGATCACATAGCTAGTTCAACAAAGAGGAGATCTTTAGCAAGAGCCCAAGAAGCACAAAACCGTCAACTAAAAGCACAAGAAGAAATGACTGAAGCCACCAATGTTTTACCATCGGAATTTATAGAAAATACAGAAGAAGACATGGATGTAGATTCAGAGTGTCAGGATATAGATTGAGGCCGATTTAGAATTGACTGAGAATATTCAGAACAGGCACTCCTATAAAAACCTAGCATTAACAGCAGATCTTTATCGTATAAGTTGTAGAGCTGCAGCTGCAATAGTCAATGCAGCTTTAAAAGATATGGGGATCCTTAATCACAGCAACATACTTGAAAGAAATTAGAAAGAGAAAGAAATCGCATAGGTGGAGGTAGTCAAATATTCTCGCGTAAAGGGAAACATTAAAGAAATTCCAGCAAATGTTGTGAAGGAGCTAAGCAGTGATCAGAGAGATCTCTATGATATGTGTCTGGCAGTGCAAACTGGAGACGCTTCTCAAGATCTGATCACTCGATCCCCAGGTACCCTTCACTATGCTTGTCCTTCGATTATATATCTCAACGCTAAATCCCGATAAAAACCTTCAAGATATAGTCAAGATTATTATGCAGTTCTATGCTGCAGGGTGGTTTTGGATAAAATTTCATTCTAATGCAACTGATGGTGCATATAACTTTTGGCACTTAATGTGCTTGCTTCGAAAATTAGATGAACAACGTAGATCAATCATAGAACCAGTATTAAAGAATAACGCCTACTTTGCCCACCCAGAAAATATACTCGTATCAATGGTAACTGACAAGAGACTAGAAATTAGGGAGCAAGCTATTCAGAAAATCATCCTTTCAAGAACAGGATTTTCAGATACCAGAAAGTTTGAGTTGCCTCGAACCCTCAATTTCCAATTTACTGACTACACAGAGATGATTGATTGGCAAAAAGAGATCATTACTCCTCCACCGCTGCTAAACAATTTTAGCGACGATGAGCTACTACAGGCTCGATGTAAGCCACTGGAGATAGCTTCTTTTCCATGCCACAGTCAAAGTGTGGAAAGGGCAGTGAATCTAGTAAAAAGGCATGTCAGGAAAGAATAGGATATGGCAACCGTCAAAAGTTTATCTTAAACTCATTAGAATCAAGGCGAAAACTGCCCAAGTTTGAATGGAAGGCCCAATGGAATGAGTAAGAAACGTATGAAATAAAATTTCCTAATATTAAAAATTTCTTCCCTTTTGATGTAATAAGGAACAATGAAAAAGTGAGTTGAATTTGAGCACATTTATTATGCCTCTAATTTTTTCTTCTGAATATAGTGTTGTACTTAATTAATTTTCCTAATACTGTACATTATTAAATAAAATATACGTTAATAAAGATTTGTCATCAAAAAACCTGAATGTAGAGTAAGTCTCGTATAAATGGAATATTCTTCAATATAGGTCAAACAGTGAAAAATTGTGCCAGGGGTAGGAGGCTTTAAACAGCGAAAATAATTTGAGGGGGTTCCTGTGTTCCATTCAAACTCCTCACAATATGTATCTTTTCAATATAAAATTTCGACTCGGCTATATATATATATATAATGTGTGTGTGTGTGTGTGTGTACACACACACACACACACACACACACACACAAAGGCGAAGGAATGTTTGAAAACGTTTGTAACTTTTGCACAAGTCTCCCGCTAGGGAGGCGGAGCCTGTAGAAATTTCCAACGCTATTGGTTAAAGAGTACGAATTGTCCAATCATGAACCATGTCTAATTTCTTCCAAAATCTGACCAGTCAAGAAGAAAATATTTTTACATTTAAATCCAATACTATTTCATTACAATATTTACATAATGGTAAGAATGTACGAAAATACATAGGAAAGAACCAAAGTATTGTTTTTTGCATCCAAAAGCGTATGGATGAAAGGAGTGAGAATTTGTAGATGTAATAAAAGGCGTTTTTGTTCGAAAATGAACTAAAGATTTTTTAACGTACACCGAGTCGATGCAATCGGTACTACTCTCTCGTAATTCTGAATCTTTGAATTAGGGAGTTTATACACTGAATAAATTAAATAATATAAAGAATATTGATTTATGTCAATCTAACACATTGAAAGCATATACAGTACAAATCTCATGAAATAAACATGGATTTCTTTCACTAAGATCTGATCTCTTATTTATTAAACGGATCGTCCAAATAAAAATTCGTCGAATTAGCCGTTAAAGCTAGGTAGGTGGGTGGGTGGGGTTTCGAAAGATCCCACCCCATCCCTTCATCCTTTTTGCTGGAAATAACCTAGACGGTTGTTAGCAAATTAGATCAGGTCATACAAGTGGATTATAATTGTTTCGATAATTTCTCATTCAATGTTTGGGGAAACTGCTCCAGAAATAATAATAATAATGTAAAGACGTTCTGTTTACGTTAAACAAACCCATAATGGAAATAAATTCCATTTCTTAATGATCTTGTACCAGTGAGGCCAGTAGCAGACACACGCACGCAGGGGCAGTCCAGTATATTCCTACTTTCGTAGTCGGACTATAATTAATCAGTCAGGTATCCATAGTAAACGCGTACGCAGTAAATACTTGAATTATGGTTCAATATTTTCTATTAACTCTTCCAAGTATTATAATTTTTTTTAAATATTCAATATACCTAATGTTAAGTAATTTCAGTATTTCTTCGTATATTTCTTATAACATCAAAGGGTTGTTCTCTCTAACTGAACGACAATTATTAAGAAGCTCCATCTGTCCTCCCGATGAGGGTACACCACTTACATAATTTACTGCCGTTTTCAATCCCTAATCCTACAAATAGAAGCTTGTCCCAATGACTCCTCATGCGAGTAAACATGATAACCAACAAACCAATTATGTTAATATTCACGCCTCCTCAGTTGGACGACCAACCATTTATTCCTTCGATAAGTCTGGTTCAGAAAAAAAAACATTCACCAACACAAATTTTTCCGTTTGCTTTCGCTCCACGCTGAAAAATACAGGTTCACCTTCTACGATACTTATCTCATTCATGTCCTCCTTCCTTCATTAACTTGAGTAATTCCCCACTTCGTCATAACCAATCAGTTTATCGTTTATTTTTCTTTTTCTGGTTCTTCATTGTTACTTTGAGGCCATGCAGAAAGGTCATCTGAACTTTTGTGGTCTGTAGTAGTAGAAATTTGCGTTGGTATTTTCTGTTTGTTGAAGAAAGCCTGCAGCATTAGAGATAAATTTTAATAAATAAATTAGTACAGTCATAGTTAGCTTTAACTAGTACCCTTTATCACGGAAACAGCGCTTGGTTGTTCAAAGAAATGTGAAAAATACGACTACATTCACCCAATTAAGAAAATCGCATTCTAAATCCATTACAGAAAATACAAAGACCTTGTTTTAACTCAAATGAGTTTTCACCAAAGTGTTCAAAGTACTAAGCTTAAAACCTTTTATTAAAAAACGACGAACAAACTTAATTTCTCACTCATGCCATCGTCATATTGTTTTTTTTTTACAATAATTATGAAAAGGTCTGTCTGTCAAAGAAATTAAAAAACATTTATTTGACCCTATTCGATACACAAATGCTCCTCCCACCACAAGACTTTAAACTTGTTTTAATCAGTTAAAGATTTCGATGTTAATACTAACATAAATTTTTAATTTTAAGAATTCTGTTGTTCGTTAGGAAGTTATTCTTGTCCCCCACCCCCCCTCACCCCTTTTTTCTTAGTCTTCCCAGTCAATGATTTATTTTAAATTACATAACGAACATTTTTAAAATAACTCTTACTTATGTCGTAACTTTTCACAATTTAATTTGTTTGAAAGACCGATTCACAACTTCACCCAAATATTAAATTACTTTTTCATTAAAGAAAATAGAGAGAAAAATAATAATGTCAGTTAATTCTTGTACATATTCGGACGAGTCGAGTTCGGTTCTTACACCATGATTACGAATTGTAGAGTCTCATTTCAAAAGTAAATTATTTGCCAAAATTGAACACAAAGCGGTCATCTCAGTGGTTTTGTTTTTATTTTTTAAAATAAAAAGTTATAACTAACTCAAAAGTTGGCTTTCCCTTACTAAAAAAGAATACAAAACCAAGTTTACCTCTTCCGCCATTTTCTTCAGTTGTTGGGAGGTGGCAGGCCCGGTTTGATTTACAAGGTGTGAGAAAATAGTGTCAGGGTCCTTCAAGAGCTGAAAAGGGGCGGCGAACTCCTGAAGCAATTCATTAATTAATATCAATTACCGAAACTTGTTGTAATGAATGGAATAAAGAGCGTAGATTTAGGTTTCTCGATTAAAACCAATCTTGTACTATCGTCTTCAATAATCAGTAATACACTAAGCCAGTGGTTTCCAAACTGTGGGGTGCGCGTACTGTTAGCTAGGGAGGCGCAGCCTCACGGGATATTTAAGTCAACGCAGTCAACTGTTTAAATTTTAAAACTTGGCTTTAAAGTTTTTGACACAGAACCAAGTTTTGTGTCAGTCAGCTGAGGCTGACTTTGGACTGACAACTTCTAAGAAAGAATAACTCATAGAGTTATTAAATGATGGTTTGCTAAAACAAGCATTTGATCCAGAAAATCTGGTTATGTTTTGGTTGAATATTAAAAAAGAATACCCAGTCTTGCCAGAGTCCAGTGGCGGCTCGTCGGTAGACACTGCGGAACTGCAGCACCCCTAAAGTTTTTATTTACAATTGAAATAATCAAGAACAATATAAGGATGAGCTCACTGAATAACTTTTTCAATAACTTTTGAAACTTTTATTCATTGCTCAATGCTCATCCTTTTATTTCAGTAATTATTTCAACCCATTCTTAGAGACAGCACCCCTAGAATTTTTAGTCACGAGCCGCCACTGTGCCAGACAAGGCTATGAACACGCTTCTCCCTTTTGTTATATCCTGCTTATGTGAAACGGGATTTTCTGCTGTTGCTGTCATGAAAACAAAGCACCGATCTCGGTTAATTATTGAAAAAGAACTAAGAATCGCTATTTCATCAATGACTCCGCGATTCTGGAAACTTTGTGCGGAGAAACAAGCTCACACATCACATTGATGAAAGCAAGTGTTTTGTTTAACAATATTATGTTCATTTGCTTTACAAATGTGCTTTTTATGGTTACCTCCAAAAATGTGATTAATAATACAAATACGAATAATTGTACGGGCCATTTTAGTTACTTGAATCATTGATAATTATTAATGGGGGGGGGACCATAATTTTGGGGAGTCGTGGTAACAAAGTTGGAAAACCCCGCATTAAGGCATAAAATGGGTGTAGCCTAGTCACAGCGTATTTCGACTACTGGAAATGATAGTACAGTACATAAACGAAAGTTAAATGATACAAATTTTTGGAATAGAAAACTGGTCGCTGTTGCAGTGCCACCCATGCATTTCAGCTTTTAATTAACACAAATGACAAAAAATTAAACGCATCATTTCAGACTTAAATTGCTTAATATTTTTTCTAAGACGCTGTCTTTAACCCTCTTGCATCGAGATTTTACCTAATACTGAATAATATCGTCGGAACGTAACTCATTTTTACCCACAAGATCTTTAACAAAAGAAAACGCTGCTCGCGATATCGCGACGGTCTCTCAAAATTTAATATTGCGTTATCAGCGTATTATTCTGTACATAAATTAATGACGTAACCTGATGATGCCTTTGAACGTCATAAAGCAGGGTTAAATAAACTATCTTCACTAAATTAATCTGTTCTGTCGACTCCAAGTGCGTGATAAGTGCCTCCGAAATGATGTTCAATCGTCTCACACTTGTCCGACAGAAGGACGTACCTTTAATTTTCCGGAATCCATGACCATGACTCTGTCAGAGTCCATAACTGTGTGGAGTCTGTGAGCGATTGTGAGGACCGTACAGTCGGTGAACTTATCTCGGATCGTCTGTTGAATCCAATTGTCCGTTCTTCGGAGTAAGAAAGATATATTTCACTACTAAATTCAACGTTACACTCGAATCTGTTTCGAGTAACTAATGTCGTAATATTTATATTCACGGTTTCGGTTCAGAAATATAACGGGTGAAGTAGTCGGCGGAAATTTCTATTACAACAACGGGATCAACGAATTAAAAAACTAATAAAATAACAGTAATTACATAAAAATGTATGACACGACATTAATTACATCAAATGAACCTTTCAGATGTTCCGTGCGATGATTCCTCATTTCACGGAGGTCAGGCTTCTTGCCCTTCCTCTTAAGTTGGTCTAGTGAAGTAAAGAGTTGGTTTCTTGCGCTCTCAAATTCGCATAGCCAGGTACATTCCACTCATCTGGAATTGGTCTGAGCCTGGCACCTAGTCTTCTTTTGAAGATATCAGTAGGTTGGGCGCAAAATGAACGAGTGCAAGAATGTTGCAGATATAATGATCAATGGTGCAAAGGGGGTGGGGATGCAACAAGAGGGTATGTTGCAAAGGGTGGGTTATGCAAAGGGATGGGTTATGCAACAACTCAGTTACAAAGGGGGGAGGGGAATGCAACAAATCAATGTTGCCAAGGGGGAGAGGGGAGGGAGCTTCGGGGGAGAAGGGAGGATGACCTTCCCCCAAAGGGGGAGAAAGGAAACGGAGGAGGTCTTTGGGGTAGAAGGTGGGATGTCCTCACCCCCCAAAGAGAAACCTAACCTAAGTCTTAACCTAAGAAGGAAGAGAGAGTTTTTTATTCTGCCGGAGTCCGCATCATTATGAGCGTCCAGGGGCCAAGCAGGTCTTATATAGAGGATCGTGAGTTGCCAGATATCACTTTTTATATATGGAGGGGGTTACCAGATAGCATTTATTTTAATTGTTGAGATGTATCTTATTAGGGAGAGTTGGCAGATATCGCCATTTATTTTAATTCACACGAGTTGCCAAATAATGTTTTTATTTATTAAAAGCAAACGGACTTTCTCCTTAAAGTTGTTCAGAAAGAGAACTAATTATTAAAACGAAACCCGATATTAACAATAAAAGAAATACATTTAAACCGAAATAAATAAAACACCATTACATCATTCTGTTTATTTAGACGAATTATTGGAAATATATAGAAGATAAATATACACTCCTATACATACGATGGAATGATCAAAACATAAAATAAAAAAATAATATAAGACATACGAACGTATAATCGTGAAAATAATAGTTCAGGCGAAATATACACACACACATACATACACAATTGTATTTGACCAACTTTCTCCTTAAAATTGTTCAGTAAAAGAATTAATTATTTAAACGTCGTTCTGTCTATTTACTTTTGACAATCCTTTCTATATAATGTCTTTTCATTTTCGTACAATTTTTTTTCGTACAATTTTTTTCGTAACTTCACCTAAAGTGTTTATTGTCACATGGACTATAGTCTGCCAATAAACCTTTCATTTCATTCCTTCTTTGAAAGCGTCTCTGGAAAAAACAATGTACAAATTGCCTCGAGCTAACCGCAAAGGTTGACCACAAAGTGGGCAAACTTTCACTAAAACACTCGCTTTCGTCTCTTCTCCCATGCGTTTGTCTTCCTTGTATATAAATGTTTTATAATTTATTAACTTCGTTGTTTTTCTTTACGTGTAATTTGTATGGTATCATCTTCATAGTTAGTCTCTGTTATTGAAATGAAATGAATTAATAAAAAAAAATGGAATATATTATTATTATTATTATTATGATTATACATTTTTTCAAAATTAACACACACACACACACACACACACACACAGAAAGTTTTGTTTATTCTATATGGATATAATAGTCATAGCATTAATTTTCAGAACAATGTCATCGCCCGAGCTCTCAACCAGCAGCCCAGCGTCTTAACCACTAGGATACCTAGGGTACCCATTTATCTACCAACCCAAGCAGACATTCATGAACTAAGTACAAATTAATCACACTCCTACGCGAGAAGTAAAAATTCAAGCCGAATACATTAATCAAAGTTGAGGATCGAATAGTATGACCGCAAACATATATTTTGCAAAAATTTGGAACTAACGTGGCAGAGACTAAAATGCAAGTAACACACACACACACACACAATATATATATATATATATATATAATATATATATATATAACCAATTTCACAAGTCAGGAATCTTGGGAAAACTGAGAATAGTATGATAACAAAACATAATAATGCACATTCTGCTTGTAGAAATCTTCTGGATTTCTTATTTTTCTAATAATTTTGTGGACTCGGATGTTACTATGCTGTTTCTGGTAATGTCAGGATTATGAAGAGTAGCGGCGCTAATTTTGTTCCCTGTGGTACTGAGCTGAGCGGCTCTGATGGAGATATTCCTATAACGACTTGCATCCGAAAAATCGAGGATGAAATAATATGACCGCAAAAATAATAAAATATTGTTTTGATAGAGATGGTTGATCAATTTGCGAGGGATATTGCATAAAGGGGTGGGTTGGGGAAAACCAAGAAAAGTATGGATGCAAATGCAAATATTGTCGCGGTGGAGACTGCAAGGGGTAATACACAATGTGAGCTTTAAATCTACGGAGAGAATATAAAGACACCATTAGTCGTCCAAAGCATGCACCCATAATATGTGTTACGATTGGTACGCAATTTTATTATAGCCCCGCCCAGTTATATTGACATCCAATCATTAAACTTACGAACAGCCTCTGTCTTTTTGGGCGGTGTTTGGGATCATGCGTATAAAAGGAAATACTTTCAGCTGGGTCACAGTAGTTATCTTCACCAGTGAATAAACATTCCCTCCGCATGAATCAAGAACTTTATAGTTTAACGGATTCATATCAAGATGGTGACATTGTAGCGTTGTCTACAATTAATCTTTTTAACGCCGCTGACCGGAATGGATTATTTCCAACGCAAACCGTTGATGATATTTGCAATGACGCTCCTTACGATCCGACGCAAGGGACTGCCGTAGAAATGTAAGTGCATGTAATTTTATTTTTTGTAACCAATTATTTGCAAACTTGTACCAGTTAGAAAGAGCACTGTTCTGTATTATTTCATCATATATATGGAAGGTTGTAGTAATTCATCTCAACACATTAAAAATACTTTATCTAGGTATCCGAAATTATAGATTAGTTTGCAGTTATGCTAAAAACCTGTTTTGATTCATTGATTTTTTTATAGCAATCTTTTGCATGATTTTTATAAATTCAAATGTTATTCGGATTTATCTCTTAAAGGAACTTCTCTGAGCGGCTCAAAGACATCTTCACATTGTAATACTCTTACTATATGTACACTCTGTGTATGTTTTTATTAAAAAAGATTCAGTATGAACTAATGAATTATTCTTTCTCCTTTAAGGTCCGATGAGGATTTGACACGTGTTATACAATCTTTTCGTTTTGAAGAAACCCATGCCATGGACCTGGATATGGAGGTAGAAGATTTAACGAGCAGTCAGCCCAACGAATGTCACATCATTAACGAAATAATGTAAGTGTTTTTCTGTTTCGATCTTTTTTAGGGGGAAGAAGACAATGTATTTTCATCAATTTATTAAATGAAAGAAATCATGTTTTTAGTACAATAATCATCTTAAACTACAGAATATATAAACTAACATTATTGGTTACAAATATATATACACACACACGAACAAAACATACTATACAACGAGTACGCACAATCGGAAAACGGCTTTTTATCTGTCTGCATACCATTTCATCGTTTCGTTGAGTGTGACACGGATCGAATAATTTTTAAAAATTTATAAATTCTTTACCACGTGACATATGCATGAGAAATGAAAGGCAGTACATTCCACACGTATTACTAAAATATCCTTGTAGTCTGAATGGGTTCCATACAACTTCGGGGATATGCAACTGAGCGAGAAATTTTACAATAACAGGGTCACTCCAGGGTTGAGTCCCGAGTGAATCAAAATAGTACAGGCGGTCCCTATTTTTAAAATAGATTGCAAACCAATGAATCCCTTCATTACCAATGGCATCTGTGTTCACAATAAGACTACCGCAATCTCGCGTAGTTAGCAAATTCAATGTTTCATTCTTCGCAAACACACCGATAAATTTGGAACGTGTGATTCGTTCACTATTCATTACTCTCTGAAGTGTATTCGCATCCATTTTAAAAGTCAGTGATAACGCCCCTAAATCTGTCTACTTCTATTAGGGCTTGTGACTCGAGGTATACTAGTACACTAATAGGAGCGTCTATAGGTTTGGTGAATTCCAACCTGACTGAGATGTTTCCATGTTTAAATGTGTATTTACGCTAGCAGATAAGTCAGGTGTGATGTCAAACGGATAAAGGTTAAATTGATCAATGAATTCTTTCTGCGTTACCCCATTCCCGAGCTCATCACAATCACCTGCAATATGGGCCAGATTACTATATGCTCTCGCGCAAAGAGGTAAAGCAGTATCTGATGAATAGTCCGTATCCAATGTTCCTCCCAACGCAATGCCATTAACGTATAGATTTATATTTTTAAGTCCAAAATTCTCGAATTTAAAGGCACTCTTTTTATATTTTCCATTCACCGAAGCATGGTTCTGCATTCCAATTAGTATCCTTTTAGGAAGATTTCCCAGGGCGATGTTTTCTATCTGTTTCGATGCCAACCCTGCTGGCACCGTGTATAGTTTGATTTGTACTCTGTTAATAGGATATTTTACTGTGGCGTTTAGTAAATTTTTCTCAATTTCTAGTTGTTTTGGTGAACTTAATTTCACTCGCCGTACGCGGAGGTATGTCTCCATAATGTGAACCACAACGGGTTTTGCTCCCTCTTCTTGATCAGCATCCAGATTTAAGCAGATCTCAGGATTCGTGCCAGTGGGCTTTATTTTCATATCCACCCCATTCACAAGCAACTTCTCCTGGAATGTGAAATCTGTATGCAGACGTCCAAAACATTCGTATATCTTCTTTTTATAATTTTTAAATTTGTCCTTTATACTACTTTCGTCTTTAGTTTGATAATATCCCTCGCTACTTAAAAAGGTGTCCTTCGCTTCTTTGGAAAAGTTGAGGACATGTTCCAGATAGGCTCGTAGGTGACAGTACCCCGTGCCTGCCGATATGTTGACCTGATTTAAATATACGTCACACTGGTTGAATATGGAGTGCAGAAAGTTTGTTTCAGGGTATACAGCATATTTGTCATCGCAGTCCGTTCCATCAGAATGGGCTATACGTAGTTTAGCGTACATGTGCACACAGCTTGGATAAAAAAGTAAGGGCCTGAGCTGGCATCGGGGAACTAATTATAATAAAGTCACTGTGTTCAATAGAAACTTGAGTTGGGGGCATGTCAAAGAGGGACAGCTCCGATTTACAGCATTGTGAACTACACGGATGGATGAAGCGTGCCATGACGAGTTAGAAATAGTGCCTCCTCTCTCGACAAGTAGTAAACAAACTATGATTCATGAGATCAATGTCCTTAGCTTATATCAGTCAAAAAATGGTCAACCATAGGTTTCATTCGCTTAGAACACTTCTTTTTTGATATCCTTTTACGTTTAATGCCACGTGGTGGTAATCCCTTCTTCCGGCCAGTCCTCTTCTTCTTCCCACCACCACGCATTTTCTCTTTGCATCTTTGACGATTTCGTCCCGTGTACGTTTTAAGTGTTTTTTTAGAGCTTCTTTAGGTTTAGCCCCAGCCAATATGTCTTCTGCAGTGTTAAGACCTGATTGTAGCGCTTTCCTTCCGAGGTATCTGGCACCCCTCTTCAGCAAAGGAACAGCCGTACGTAGTATGGTTGAAAAAATGGACCCAAGTCCACTACCACGCTGGTATCTCACCCCGATAGACGGTGAAAGGCTTTCTGTCCATTATAACTCAGTGCGTCGAAAGTGCAGCTTCACTGTTAAGCTCCCGTCACGAATGGGAAATTTTTACCCTCAATCGTTCTTATATATATATGAGATATTGGTTATTAGATTAGTTGCGACATTCACATAATGGGGTCTGTCATATGTAATACTCAAACTCCTTCCTCTATGGTTGGGATGTGGCAATGCGCAGCAGGCGTGCCTGGGTATCCCCAACAAACTGGTGCTCCACTATATTGCTGTAAATATAGCACATGTCTGGGGTGAGAGCTTTCACCCAATTTCTCCATTTCATTGATACATTAGGCTGGACAAGTCATGTGTGCCTCGTGAAAGGTATCTCTTTGGAAGGCTGATCGATATCGCCCCTCGGTCATAATTTTGAATACTCTTTGGTCTTTAATATTTCTGTTAGCCTTTGATTTTAGGATTAGAGTATGTGTAGAGTTTCCTTTGTTTACGATTTCGTATACTAAATCAGTCGTAAGATTTGAGTTTTTTAAACTTACGTTTAAGTCTCTCACAACATCCTCAGCCGAACCATAACGGCCCGGACCTAGTGTTATTACTGTACTGTAATACCGTGCAACCTCAGTCCGGGCGATACGTATAGTTTCATCCCGAGTTACCCCGGCTTTTTCTCACTCATCAATGTCTCTAAGAATCGTAAAAACGGTATCTTTATAATCAATATTTAAAAAGAGGGTGACCAGCTGAATTTCACATATCCCCACTCATACGAATCACGTCCCATTTCAATGGGTCCATGGAGATCTGTTACAAAGCTGGCTAGTGTGTTGTTAGGGTGTACAGACAGGGACGAGGAGGACGGGAGTGTGACGTAGAAATGGTTAGGAGCCATGTTGTATACTATTTAAGCTTCATTATTGCATCGGCTTTTATATAGGTGTTGAAGCTTTCTGGGTGACCTAGCCATTTCACCAGGTACATTTTTCTCTTTCCTGAACCTTTGCTTCCTATAATTTTCTCAATTTTAAACACATTTTTTCCTAAATTAAATGCCACTTTCTGCAACTCCTCGCAGTAAAACTAAAAGCCTCCTGCGATTTCTTCCCATTCAAATCTTCAACGTAATACATCATTAGCTCACCTTTAGGTCTCATAGCCCTAACTTTAAAAATCTCACGTGTCCATCCTTGCTCAAATCCTTCGCGAATTTATTTCCAGAACGCGACAGCCTTACATAATCATTGATTTTGAAACGCGCAGAGTGTGGTGGTGTTCCATCTCTTCTCACCTCTGGGCGCGTACCTCTTTCTAAAACTTCGTTAGGTGTTGTCCCAATCGTGCGATAGTGTGAGCGGTTGTAGGATGAGGCCAATGATTCCAGAATGTCTAGAAATGTGTATGTGTTTTTATGTGTAAAATAGCGGTGCATGCGTTCCTTTATGGTACGTTGAACTCTTTCAGCTAAAGAAGCCTTATGTATAGAATTGGTAGTGTAATAGCTGATATTAAACTCTGTCAACATGTTCTGAAAAGCACGGCCTATAAATTCCTTCCCCATATCCGTACAAAAATAGCCAGGAACCCTGTTTTCTTTTAACATCAGTGTTTTGGTGGCTTTAGCAACTATTTCAGGTGATTTATTTTTCAGAAGAATTAGCCACAGATATCTAGAGAATACATCTATTATGAATAGAATGTAGCGGTAACCATCGTTATACACAGAATATCTTTGCATGTCTGTTAAATCTGCTTGCCAAATAGAGTCAATCGAAGCAGCTGTTGTCTTGGCTGTTTTAAACCTTTTTCTCACAGGCTTATGAAGTGTATAAGCGTCCTGCTCCGCAAAAATCTCTCAACATCTTTTTTTCCTACTCCGTAAACACTTCTGTACAGTCTATCTACGCCTCCGTAGGAGGCTGGGTTAGAAATATCATAATAACGTCTTCTTAATATGTTAGCCATTTGCGTATTTTAGAGGCACGTGGGTAGGGTTGACCGTTGTTTAACCTCTTCTTTCTCCTCTTCAAAGATGTTACCCGGGGTGATGGCGTTTCAATTGTGTCACGTGCGACGCATGTTCCAAGTCTTTTAACCTGTTCAGATTTCCTATCATTGTTTTGGGGACATTTATTTGTTGTAGTCTTGCTTTAATATGCTTCCATCCTGATGGTGAGGGCCTATCCCATTTCTCACCAGATCATGGACATGTCTACGATATTCGATCCCTGTACCTTTACTCCTTCCACAATGATCTCACCTGTATCGGTCCATGTATGGCGGGTCCTCATTCAATAGATTATAAAGACTTAAACCTTTATTCCTCAATGTATGTGGGAGGGTGCTTTTTAATACATGCTCGATATGTTGTGGCCGACCCATTAATCTTTGGTTGGTCAGCTCTATCGTCGGACACAGGTCCTATGTCACCATGTCCATCGTTCCCCGTGCTGTGCCTAATAACCACGTCGGTTCTTATAATTTTCGTACTCGTGAAGAAATTTCTGCAGAGCTTCTTGGTATAAGATTCTTTTCTCATCAGGTGTTTTTTCACTGTTTAATAGGGCTAGCAATTCGCTTTCCATTCTTTTAAGCCTGCTTTTACGGGGATCTAGATCCGTGTCTGGATTCTTTGAACTTTGCAGTGAAGCATACACCTCGTGTGGAATCACTACCACTTTCTTCATTATATTAATCTAGTCAGTAAAGGACCCAAAACTGAAAATAAGATGGGGAGGAATGACCCTCCTCTTTGTACAATAATTCGTTTTTTCTTCCCTACAGTTTGACTTTTACGAGCGAGTGCACGTATTATGTTCTTGTAACGGCGTAGGCGAGCCTTCTGAGGTGGTTTCATTGATACATTGCAATTTATAACGTTAAGACAGATTTCACATGCATTTTAAAAAGTCGGAGTCGATATTTTTAAAACATCTGCTGCATTGCCCGGGCAGTCGATGATAGATTTTTATTAATTCATGGTATTTCTTTAGCCTCTTTGTCATTCTGGAATATACACCGTTTCAGGCTTCGTTTGGAAATATATTCGTTCTTAGAAGCACCCTAAACGTGTTTCGCGGATGAAGGTCGCAAAGCAAATATCCGTAACGCGGCTTGTAGCTTCTTTATAAACTTCCAAAAACTCCTTACGCTGATTCGGGAACATTTGATTGGCTAATACCCCAATTTGTGATACATCTCTACGTTGCGCGAATAAGACTAGATATTGTGTATTTAACGACACATCGCGCATGTATCTATTTTTGAAAAATAGATTCTGATTGATGAAGAACACGCTTATGTTAAGATGGTGGGAGAATACTGTAAATGTCTCGGCAAACGTTTTATCCATCTCCAACATGAGATCGTCAATTACAATGACTGTATGTTCATTTCCCTTTAACGAATTAACGTCATATACACCTTTGTGGAACAAAATATCATCTTGGTACTCGTTGAACACTGATTGATACGTCGAATAGCACCATATAACTTTATGCACAAATTTTGAGAACATCTCTCCCTTTTCTTTAATGATTTTAAGCATAAACACAGTTTTACCACATCCTGTAGGTCCAGATATAATACATGTGGATGGGCTCGTGAACCTGAATTTTTCTACAGAATCCATTTCTAACACGTCACACTCCTAAGTGGGTCATTTACAAAATATAATAAATATTTAAGTGCTACTCCTTATATTCTACAGTCTTGTTTTTCTCTTCTCCCACAGAACCGTGAATGACGATGAGGTACAGCACCCCATCATCGACATTACAGATGACCCCGACGACAGTGTAGTTGTGATCAGAGAATCCTTCCCCGCTGACGAATCCTCACCAGCGATACCTGTAGCACGCGACAATTCAAAGCGGAGGCATGATAAAGAGCCCTCCACGTCAGGTATAAAGTGTGCCAGGATTGCGCCGGTTGTTGGACCACCAGTAGTAGAGCCCCAACCCTCTACGTCTTACGACACAACCCCCATAGTTGAGCGTATTGTAGAGTTTGCCCTTCAGAACCGCGACGAACGTGAAGTCAGGACGAGGCTGTCCTTCGGATTCGGGTCAGATGACGGAGATGTAGATGATTTTTGGGTAGTAATACCGTCCAGACGTTTGGCAGCTGAAGATATAGAGTATATATTAGGCCATATAATGCAGGCCTCTCAAAGTAGTATAGCCTTCAATATTGACAACTTCACGGTAAATATTGACCGTGTATTCCGTGTTGCGGGTCACAGTGTCACACCTTATACTCTTAACTTCAATTCTCAGGCTATTTATAAACGGCATAAAAACGCCGATCGTGATTGCGGCTTTATAGCAGTAGTCTTGGCACGTATGTTTACTGTACTAAATACACGGGTCAAAAACATTTGGTTGCCTACGGTAGTGGAGCGTGCCCATAAACTAGCTGTAGACTGTAAACTTGAGTTTGACGTAATATGGGTCCTGAAGAGCTGAGAAGGGTAGAACAGGAAATGAATGTTCGTATAGATGTATTTGGAATGGATGATCGTCGTAGAACTGTGTATGTTTTTAAAAGCAGTGTGAGAGATCGTACAAGGCCCGTACTTATTTTAGGACTGTCAAGGACAACGTATCTCCCCATCCGTAATGTAAGGGACCTTTACGCTAGTTATGATAAAAGTCGAAAATATGGGCGGCATCATGATTTGTGTAAGGGCTGTATCGAGTTTGCGGATGATATAGTGAAACATTGTAAAGATTGCCACATGGTATGTGAGCAGTGTAAAAGCTCCAAATGTGAAAGCCTTGTAGTTGAAGCTGAGAAGAGGGACTGTGATGTGTGTAGTCGCACATTTTTCAATAATAACTGTTTTGAGCACAATAAATCAATTTAAAACGAATGCCTACGATGCCCTGTGAAACTCTTGTCCTATATTGTCAAGCTAGACAAGTTCAAAAAATGAATGTGTATATTCTCGCCCATAACGGGGCAAAATTTGACACACAGTTCCTTTATAAGGAGTTGCTTGAGCACGAGTCATCTGAGATATTTACAGGTGATCCCTTGAAAAGAGGCAACAAGCTAATACAGATGCAAATAAGAGGTAATGTACAGTTTAAAGACACTTTATTATTCACACCTTGTAAATTAGCAAAGCTACCAAGGTGATGGGCGTAGCCGCTGAAGTTTCAAAAGGATATTTCCCTTACACGTTCCTCACTAACGAAACTTTAAATTACGTAGGACTACCTCCATCCAAACATTACTTTAACTATGAATGTATGAGTACAGATGAACGTGAAGATTTTGACCGATACTACAACAGTTTTAATGAATGTAATCCTTATAATATAGCTGATGAATGTGAGCGTTATTGCGTGAATGATGTGCGCGTGCTTAGAGTATGTTTCCAGGCCTTTAGAAGGATGTACATAGGCCGTTTCAAATGCGATCCGTTGCAAGTCGCAACCACCATCGCCTCATTATGTTTTACGGTGTTCAAGAATAACTTCATGCCTAAAGACACCTTAGCCGTTATCCACAGAAACAATCCCCGCAGTTATGGGCACAAGGCTATTTACTGGCTCATACACCTACAGCAGCAGACAGGTGTGTATATATAAAGCATGCCCGCAACACGGGGGAAGTACCCATTAATGTTAATGGTCGTATTTTTGGGGTTGATGGTCTAAGTGAAAACGGGGCACTGGTGAGAAGACTGTGTACTCCTTTAACGGTTGCTGGTGGCACGGATGCACCCGTCCTGAGTGTGGAATCGTAGGAGATATCCACGGTAGATCTCCTGCCGACTGTCTTGCGTGGACCCGCACCCGCGATCAACTTATAGGCTCTCAGTTCACTCACAAAGTCTTGTGGGAGCATGAGTATGATGCACGGATGGAGACAGATGAACAGTACCGTGAAGAAATAAACACGATCAAACGTTCAATGGTGCTGGATCCTCTCAAATGCGGTGATAGCTTGTTCGGAGGGCGTACAAATCCCTTCAAGCTATACTTTCCGCCTACGGAGGGTGTGAAACTCCATTACTACGACTTCTGTTCTTTATACCCCTACGTGATGAAGAACAATCCGTACCCCGTAGGTGCGCCTGAGAAACTGGTGGGACCTGACCTACCCACCATCGAGGAGTTCTCAACAAATTTGAACGGGTACTATTTCGGCCTTTCTTTCGTAGACGTGCTCCCCCCTCGCGATTTATGGATGCCGATCTTACCCGTCGTTATCGATCACAAGCTCATGTTTCCCTTGTGCGTGAAGTGCGCAGAAGAGAACAATGGTGATTGTGACCATACAACCCACCAGCGTAAGATTAGAGGTGTATATACAAGTCCAGAACTGGATCTAGCTGTTCGCCATGGCTACAGCATATTGAAGATACATGAGGTGTGGAGGTTTCAGAAGCTACCCAACCTTTTCACGCCATATATAAACGCTTTTTTGAAAGATAAGGTCGAAGCATCAGGGTATCCGCGAGGAGTTGATACCGAAGATGAAAAGTCAGCCTATATTCAACGTTACCTTGACCGTTCCCAAATTGTAAAGAACCCTGGCAAGCGCTTTAGTGCAAAGTTGTGTCTAAACAGTCTTTGGGGAAAATTTGCACAGAATACCGGCAAAGGGAACATTCATTTGGCACAAAGTCTGGGATTATGCCAACGTTACCGATAAAGAGGTCATGGAGATCGTGAATGTAGGTAATACTTACATAATAAAGTACAACAATACCGAATTGGCCACAGATACCTCACGGGTTACAAACATACATGTAGCCAGCTTCACAACGGCCTACGCACGCATCAAACTTTGGGGCCTATTGCATTCTCTTGGGCGGAGGGTATTGTACGCTGATACAGATAGTGTGATATTCACAGAGAGGGAGGGTGAATACATGCCTCCTATTGGTGAATTCCTCGGTGAGTTGACTGATGAGATCAAGGATGAGTATGGAGACACCGCATACGCCGACTCTTTTGTCTCAACAGGGCCAAAAACTTATGGGGTACGGTGAGGGTGGGGGAGGATATGAAATATATCGTGAAGGCTAAGGGTATCACGCTCAACCAGGCGAATCGGCGGGTCGTTAACTTTGATCGTTGAAGGATCTAGTGTGCTTGGATGATGACGATGAGGGGACCGGCCGCCCCAACTAACTGTAGGCACCCACAATTTTCGGGCGCAGAAGCTGGGGGCTGAAGGAACTTAGGGGTACAAAGGGTGCCGTAACACCTATAGGAAACGTTACCAGGTACCTGGTACCTATGATACCGTACCCTTTGGATACCATAATCTTTGATGTGTCTATTGTTAACTTATTTATTACACGTATTTGTAAATATATATACCTTGAATATTTCGTTTATTAAATAAATCGTGTTTCAATTAGCGTTTCACTTTCTCCTTTGTGTGTGTGTGTGTGTGTGTGTGTGTGTGTGTGTACACAGGAGAAAATTCTAAGCTCCGCCCAGCGTGTGTACAGGAGAAAGTTCTAAGCTCCGCCCACCTGTATGATTGAACACGTGACTCCTGCTACTACCTGGGCTTCCCTGCGTGCTCAGTTGATCGCAGTAAGCCCTGGACCTCAGACGTGTATTCTCCCGCTAGACAGAAAATAGTAATGGCTACCTTTAATATTGCTTTCGACGTTTATGAAATGGTATTCTGCAAAGTGTCAAGATGTGGTGGATACTGAAAAACTCCCTATTCCACCCTCCTTTGATGCTTTTAAGGCTACATTGAATCGTGCGAAGGAGCAAGAGGTACAAATACTCTATGGCTATTCTGGTGAGAGCATTGTAGGATTTCGTGGGACAAGTGATGTATTGAACTATGTTGTAGGACTAAACTTTATAAAAGCTTACATATACCGTGAAGTAAAAGAAACAACACGTGCAGAAGAGAAGCAACGGATATGGATAGTGAGTCTTGTTGATGAGGTTGTGACAAGCGATATTATGTCATGTTGCATCATACCGAGTACTCGTACCCTGCGACTGAAAATGTAAATCTCGTCATCAAGGAGAATCTTAAGTATTTTTATCACTATTTAATATATCATGACGAAGTTTGTAGTGAAGTGGCTAATGCCCTGTGTGAGTTTTTAAACGACTTTAGAGACGAATATCGATTGTTAAACAAAAAGGAAAATATGGACATATGTTCCTCTCAAATAGCGCGCCGGATTGTGAAAATGTTTAGTTTGTGGAAATGATCGTGTGGTGAATGATAAAACATTAAAACCGTTATAAAATGTTTAGTTCGTGAAAATCCCTCTTTGCAAAAATGTCTGGTGCGTATTCTGGGTAGTGGGAGTGATAAGATAATTAAAACCGATATTACTTCATGTATCGGAAAATTTCTCAAAACACCTGCCCAATATAATGGGATACAGCGATTCATGTTGGAACAGCGCCGTACACGTTTCATTAGCTTATGGTGTGACTCACTCTATGGTGTGACTCACTGCCCCCGTCGAGCCGACGCGCTACATGTGGCTCATAGTTTTCTCAGAGCTTGAACCGACTGGACGTGCGCTCCTCGAATACGATGGAACTTCCTTTGAGCAGCATTCTCAACGCCGTGTACGATGTGTCCATGACGAAGTAGTCGCGCGTGTTTAGGCGTAATCCGGTGTCGTTAACTATGTACTGGAAACGGATTGTAGACAAACAAACAACCGGAATGTTGTTTATTTAAGTGTCGAGGAGATTAATAGAATCTTCTTGATAGTTGAGAAGTGGAGTGAGGATTGTTATAAAATTCCTACAGGTGTAGGTACAAGAAGAGAGCAGATTAGTGACACCCCCTCATATGCCGTTGTTTGTACGTTGTGTATAAATAACGATCGGCCATGCATTGATATACGGCTGATGTGGAAGAATGCTTCTGATAATAACGCTCTTGTCCCTACGCGAAACCGTTTCATCCTCGACAGAATGTTTGAAATCGTCGGATTCCGCAAGCTGAAGCCTATATTAGACGCACGTGTTACGGATATGCTTTATTTTGATACGGTTCTTGAATACACATACACCGCTCTGCTCGATGGGTTTACCGAGTGTAGGACTGAGCAAGGTAAGAATGGTCTAGAGCTGGATGCTTATTTAAAAAGTTTGGACTCTTTGAAATATCATGAACTTTGGTACAAAGCACTTGATCGGTACAGGGCTGAGCACGCCTACACCGTTCACCCTGAAGAATTATTTCTTTATATAATGAGCAGCTGTCGTAACGACTTAGAAGATTATTTCAACTGTCGCTATGCAGTGTGAAGATGAGTTCACGATTGCAAAGCTCGGGTCGGTAGAAATAAACCCTCGATTGGAAAGGCGTGTTTATAAACTTGTATTTAATAATGATGTTGTGGCTAACGATGACCTCTTTGTGTGTGCTTTTGATTGTATCCTATCCGTATTTAAAGGTAACTTGCCAACCGGATGTAAAGTGAGCACAAAAATAGTACTGAACGATATGAAGGCCCTTTATATAGAGTACAGGTTTCCCTATACCTTGAGCGGTGAAATAACACTGCCCAACCAAAAAATATTTTTTGCTGCTGATTTAATTCTAAGACCTGTTTCTGGATAATATTGATGTGCTGATTCAAAAATCACCTTAGATTTTATCCATCACATCAGGTTTTCGTGCAATGCAATATGCCTATTTTGGGTGATCCATGAAGGGCGCTTATCAAAATTGATGATTTTTGAGACCTGTTAACAGCTGTTTTGCTGTTAAAATTTTATCTGTGGAATACGTAAATCTGTGAATTAAATCTAAAGGTCATGTACAACATTAAAATCTTGGGTATCTGTGATTTCCCCAGGTGTGAGCGTGACGTCATGATCTGAGAGAGATTTCACATTGGCGGAGTGAGAGCAGCCGGTTCCGCTAGTGACGTCAGTCTGTCCTGGTTGGATACAGCTGCAAAGTGTTTGACGTCATCGCCTGCTCGCCACATGATTGGGAGCGCACAGAGTTACATGTGGGCAGCATTCAGTGATCCAATACTGCGGCAGTTATTTGCGATCAGTGGTGAGTGAAGGGTGCGTTGCAGCTCATCATCATCATCATCATCATGTCTGCTGTTCGAAGAAAGTGTTCAAACAGCCCAGATGTTTACTGCTACATTTGTGGATGCTTTACGTTACTAAAGCAGAGGATGAACATTACTGATTTCGTAAAAAAGGCATACCTGGCCTATTTTAAAGTTAAACTTGGAGATCAGGATAAGTCGTGGGCTCCTCACTGTTTGCAAAACTTGTGTAACATTTACGACAATGGACAAATGGAAACAGAAAAGGTTTGAAGTTTGGCATTCCTATGGTATGGCGAGAGCCCAAAAATCATTCAGATGATTGCTACTTTTGCCTTGTGAAGACTTCTGGCTTCAACGCAAAGAATAAACACCATCTGAAGTATCCTAACCTAGATTCAGCAATCAGACCAGTTTCTCACTCAGATGAAATTCCTGTTCCAATTTTCACGGACCTTCCAACACTCACAGAAGATGATGAAGATATGGAATTACCTGATGAGATCGAACGTGATATCACTGATGATGATTTTGAACAGCCTTCTTCATCAACGACACCTCAGCGATTTAATCAACTTCAGTTGAATGATTTAATTCGTGATCTCAGCCTTTCAAAAGAGTCATCAGAATTATTAGCTTCAAGATTGCACGAGAAAAATCTACTTCATCCTGGGACA